>JAVJAQ010001225.1:0-271605 GCA_032362365.1 Zygogramma bicolorata | reverse complement strand
CATAAGAGCGACATCTACTGGACATTATAAGAGCGATATCTACTTGATGTCACAAATATCACATCAACCCGATATCGCAATAGTTACATGCCAAATGTGTACATCGCAGCGACCTAACAAAATTAATGTCTCAGTGTTACTTGATAGTGACATCGCAGGGATGTCATGTCACAGATGTGTTGGCTGGGTTGGGTGTTATGCAATGTGGGTGTTACGAAATGTGGGTGTTACGCAGTGCACCCGGCGAAATAACCATTCACATCAAGAATTCAACAATGTTCGATGTTTTGAGCACATGTTTGTACAAAAAAACTACTATCCTTGCTAATGGCACGCCGGGCTTTGAATGACATTTGACAGGAATCTGTATAGGAATCCCCAAAGAAGATACGCTTACGTGCATCTTGTTTTCGAGCAACAACGATAGCTTGACGCAGACTGGGGAACAACCGGAATACGGGTTTCGGAGTGGTTGCTCTTCATCAGTACAGGGCAGATCGAAATCGACAACCCAAAGGCCATCAGTTTCCAGTCTGTGTTGATACAAATACTGTGTCATACATCACCCATGCCTGAGCAAGCAATAAACAACAAAGTCGCGAGCTGCTCTATCTCATGTCAATTTGACATTCAAGTAAATGGGTGATCTTTTTCGAGAAAGAGAAAAGAACTGAATGATTTGATCAACCTATTCAAATTCATCAACATGGGCTCAATTCTCGAGTCATGTGGATTTGATTGATTTGAAATTGATGTGTTGAACTGTGACGCAATACAGCGTCGTAAAGGAATTCATCTCAAGAATACAGTCCTAGCTTCTCATTTTTTATTTTCCGGATTTCCCGTGCCGTTAACTTCTGACGTTGCATTTGTATTGAATCGAGAAAAAACAGTGTATCCTTCTGCTTCTTATCGAGCAGGGTTCCTGGACTATCACGTAAATTCCGTTCGGCAAGAGCAGTGACACAATTTCCCCTGTGTCAATTGTACCGTCGCCGTAGGACTATCGGGTGGTCTTTGAGTATTCTCTAATGATAATATATACAGTTGAGGTCCATAAAGTGAGCAACAAATGGTAATTCATTTTATTAGTTGTATAATTGAAATTAGATACCGCCAAAAGTTGGTGCATGTTCGAGAACCGATTGGCTTCTGGTCAAACGTATACAGGGCAGGACGAGAAATGAAATTTGTTCAAGAACAAATCACCCCCATTTTGAAAGATATAGCTCAATTTCATGATAAAAAGTTGTCGATAAATGAAAGATTTTTGTTTTTTCTCATTTATCCCCGTATGATCAATCAAATTTCTGATTGTTAGGTATTAATTTAAATATAACTAAATCAGAGTTCGCCTTGTTGAAAAGGTTCATTGCGAAATTCTAGGGTTATGTTGAATACCGTTGTAACAAAGATGAAGTTGGGTGTTATCAAATAAGAAGTTCAAGAATGTGCTTCAATTCATTTAAAAAATAATTCGAAATTGAGTTTGCTATAAGTAGCTACTTTTGATACGTTCTAATAAAAAAGTTGATTTATCATCATAAGGGGTTTAGTGAAAAAAAAAACAAAATATAATTTGTCGAGTATTAGGCTGAGACTTCATATTTGTGGAAAACTTTCATTTCTCAACCAGTTTTCCTCATGAAATCATTTCTTACAATGAGGGGGACTTCATTCTTGGACGAATTTAGGATTTTTTTCTCCTGCCCTGTAAACTGTTTAATCAGTAGCCAATCAAAGTGAATGTAAAAACTTACAGGTTGAGTAGAAATCAATGTTTCATTTGAGTTAGATAATTTCTTAATATCATCGGAGAGGAAACGACTTACCCACTTCATTCAGTAGCAAACATTGAAAACGAATAAATATTGCACTATGGATATCCAGTTCATGTCTATTTCAAGTCGGAATATCCCTGACCTTTTCGGACATACATAAGATATCAAAAACTGGATGTCCAAAAGATATGAATGAAATTTTCATAGTATAAACTAAAACCCTTCTATAGAATATCCTTTAAAAGATGACTTTATGATATTCGAAAACTGTGTTTCCATACGATATACAATACTGGATAACCCTCAAAGGTTCTATTCTGGATATCCATTAGAGATTCGAAATTAGAAATCAATGAGATACCTCAAACTGAATATTCATAACCAAACACTAGATATATACCACGGCACCCATTCTGGAAATTCATAAGATATCCAAAACTGGATGGACAGAAGCAAAATGGAGAATCGTGCAACGAGCAAAATGAAAATGGCAGAGAGGTATGTAGATGTGATTGCTGTCTGCGACTGTGTATGAAAAAAATTAGAGGATGCATGTGTTCATGAATTATTGGTGTTCAATTGTAAATTTATGTTCAAATGAGTCCACAAGAGACAACTTAACCAGGTCGAATCGGAGTCTGGGTATGTATATATAACATTTTCGATATTTTATGACCAGACAAGTGAAAGAAGCTTTTATCACATGCATATACTTTTGCTTCGACTGTGAATACACACGTTTGATGAAAAAACAAAATGTCAGAAGAAAATGCTCAGTGGAATATACAAAAAAAAAAAACAGGAGAGATCTGGAATCATCAACATTATTGTCTCAGTACTCGATGCGGAGGAGTATCTTAATTATTAAAATCTGTGTTGATATATCAAATTACGTAAAACTACATGCATTTTTGCAACGCAAATCTGAAAAATATGCTCCCAAACAGTCAAAAACATTAACTACTGGAGAAATTCAACAATTTTCAAAAGATGCACCTGATGAATAAAATTTGTTGATAAAGGTATGAATTGAAAATTTTTAAATTGTTATCGAAAAATGAATGTTTGGTTTTGATTTCAGGCTATTGGCCTTGAAGGGGCATGCCGTTGTGATGAACTTGAACTTCGAAAATTAAAAATTGATGACATGGAAGATATTATTTCGGCCCTTTTAATAAAATTACCCGATACTAAAACCATCAAAAAGTTCCTAGAAATTCTACCAAATTTACAAAAAATATGTGAAGCTTCGACCATGCACAAATGAAACACTTTTTTTAAAATTACATAAATAGCAAAAGTACGAATTTTTGCAATTACCGAAACCTGTATTATATACTGGCCACTGTACGTTTTCCCATCAACTTCAACTTCTACCGCAGCTAATATTTCAATTACCAAAAACATGTTGAAACAAAACAACCTACCAGCGTTGTCAAAAGAGTATATCTGATCTGTGAAAATGAAATATAAGAATTGTGTTTTCAACAACTGTACTTTTCCGTTGAATTGAATAAACTAAACTGTATTCATTAAATTGTCGTAAGAAATTACACTCGAGCTTTTTTTTGTCGAAGAAATCTTGACATTTATGATTAGTTACCTTCCGGCAAATTAACTCAAAAAGCTGCCAGAAAACTTACTCGTTCTACGGACTCGTAATTTTTTCAGAGGCAGTTTTCTTCGTTGGGTTGCCAGGCAACAAAATTCTCATCGAAATGTCAAGTTCACTTCGACAAAAAAAAGCTCTCGTGTAATTATAAGTGACGATATTCAACAACGTATCCCTCCCATTCAATTAGCCCCACTTATTCAATTATCCCTCATCCCTCGTACTCGTCGTTGATCCTGGATGCATGCATGGCACGTAACGAAACCTACCAGCGTTCGTGCACATATTTTTTAGAGCTGGTCCTTTCGCCGGAGCCGGCAGGATAATGCAGGACACGCAAGGCGGCACGCGGCACGCATGAACATCCAACGCCGCGGGTAACTCCTGTCTGTACCTTGCAGGAGTTTCGAATTTTCTTTCGGGAGTCCTGTGGGATCCCTAGCTGTCAACGGCAGGGCGATAAGGCTGTACACGGTTGAGTGGGAGACGTCTCGCCCCTAGTAGTGACCCCTGCGGATGACGACGTGATATTTTCGGTTATAATTGCACGAATGTACTTCATTGGAATATTTCACGAATAAAGAAATTCTCAAGAAAATGTTATTTTTTGTTCATTTATACTTTCCTCTATAGATTGTATGGAGTACTCACCTAAACGCGAAATGTTTCTCTATTTTTGATGTCTATCTGACATTTATTTGTGATGTTTACTGACGTCTAGCGATACGGTTTCAAATGTGTTGTTATGATGACTTGAAACAATGCAATTACCGCTGTAAGTTTTCGATAATTGCATTGCTCTCATGGGACATTTTATATATGAGAGAAATATTCGTTTTAAGGTGGCTAGGAATTATTCATAGTTTGGCTGTAATCTGAAAAACATATTTTTCTACAACCGCACTCCAGAAAACGTTTTTCTGCAAAGTTTTACGTTCGCAAACATGATTATTTTTCACAATAAATTAAACTTGACATACGTGTGCCACAAAGTGATATTTCTGTGCCAGAAAGTCATTTATCCACTTCTGCAAACAATAGTTGCTAGCACCAAGTAGGAACAGTAACATTCTTGAAAATGGCAACTGAGATGTTGACGAAACGTCGAAAGTCAATACCGACAAACCAACGAATAAACTCAGAATACCAATTTCGCATACTCAAGCATTCGTGAAAACCTTCACTGTAATATATATATATATATATATATATATAATTTCCTGAATTTCCTGAATTTTATATATATATATATATATATATATATATATATATATATATATATATATATATATATATATATATATCTGTTATCGTCAACGTTTCGAAAACTAAATCCGTTTCCGTTCTCAAAGCTTACTCAAAATTCTGTTCAAATGCAAATATCTCTTCTTGTTGGCAATCTTCGTAATTGACATTTGTCAAATAATTCAAACTGACATAACATTTTGTCTTTCAGGAGGGGCAGCCATCCGCGATCCATATCTATCATAAAATCTTATGTCAGATTTGAAATAGTTGACAACTGTCCATTACGAAAATTGCCAACAAGAGATAATTGCATTTGAACAGGAATTTGCGTATAAATTTTAAGAACGGAAACGGATTCAGTTTCCGAAATGATAACGATAATTATTTTCAAATATATTGTTACGAATCTCCTAGCGCCGGCCTTAACGATCGTAAAGGCAGGGGTCGATTTTCCAGGAACTATTGATTCGCGTGCAGAATCCGATACACATCATCGAGGCCTCTCTCGAAGATGCTCCATAGGCGTACGCAGGTATATAAGCAGACGCTTTATCGCCGAGGGAACAGTTATTCAGTTATTGAGAGTTTATTCGCAAAGCAGAGTTTATTCACAGAGAGAGTTTAGCAGAGTTATGCAGAGCTAAGTGACGAAAGTTATTCAGAGCTAAGAGGAGTGGAGTTGATCAGATAGTTATTCGGAGCTTAGTGAAGAGAGCTTTGGTATTGCAGAGTGCAGAAGTCGAAGTGTAGAAGTATGTCTATTACAGAGAGTTTATCAGAGTGTTTAGTACCGAGCGTTGGATAGTTAGTGGAGCAGTTTGAGTGATTATATTGTATTGTGTTTTGATAGAGAGTTGTGATAAAAGTAGTTTAGTGTTGTTTGGAGTTTTAACCAACAAACCCGAGGATAAATCGTAACAATATATCACCTAGTTCTTATTATCTTTTTGATAGTCAAAATTTGGGATATAAGAGAAGTTGCTGACTAATTGGACTTGTTCTATCCAGAAAGGACTGTTTTTCAATAGACGCAGCAACTTTTCGAGGTAGATTAAAAGTCTGCCCTTCTACACTTGTATAGATTCCAATATTAATTCTTATTTTTTCAGGTTGTGATAGGTTACAAACCCAGAAAACTACGGAACAAATAATAATAGTGTTTTTAAAAATATGCGTGTAATGTAAAAAAAATTTCTAACAAAAAACTGCAACACATTTTTTTATTATTCGTGGATAAAGTATAGTATTCTACTCACGTATGATGGCTGTTATTCTCTCGGTGAAACTCCACCTCGTGAATAATAGCCATCTTTATACGCTCGTTGATAAATAATATACTATTAAATACCCACATACACACTATCCATTGCTAGGCAACGGAGCAACATCTATCGAATCACTTGAATGTCAACAAACGTCAAGCATAAAATTTTTGTGAAATATTCCTCTCTTATACTTTTTTAAATGAGATTGAACAAAAATAAATAGCGACAGTTCTGGAATTGAAAATACTCCGCTAGAAATATGAGAGCAAGTCAATTCATTGTTATTGCATTTACTACCTTCAACTTCCGGAGAAAAATATGAAACTGCATAAGTACAAACAGTTCATGGATTAGAAAAATAAAATATAAAATGAATTAAATGCTGAAATCGACTATTTGCTTCTCTTGGGCACCATAAAGCTAAGAATGAGTCACTGACATTCAATTCCGTTTTCTAGTATAACATTTTTTTCAAAAAGTGTGTTGTAAAAAAATTATAGTAAGTAACACGAGCCGAAATGCAATTTCACACTCGTTTAAATTGCAGCACTCACTTGCGCTCGTGCCGCAACTTTTTCAAACTCGTGAGGAATTAGCACTTTTCTGTACTTGTTGCACAATATACCATATCTGCACTAGTGCAGAAAAGTGTCTCTTTTAACACTGAGTGCGGAAAAGTGGTCTTTTCCGTACGATAGTAGAAAAAACAAATATTATGAGAATACGAGGACATTTCTTTTTATCTTCCAGAGGAGAAAAATCAAAAAAAAAAGATTCCATGCCACCCTTCACTAATTCTCAAAACCTCGAACCCGAATCGATTCCAGATTGCCATGGGAGAGATTCATCGTGGGAGTCGGTCTGCATAAAGGGAGGATTAAAAATTGCCGGTTTTACTCGTTCCGCTTCCGTCCTTAACTACATCCATACATTTCAAGTGAAGTAAAACTAACGAGGAGCAAGCGTGAAAATCGGATTGTTGGGGCGTTGCGTTCATTGAAGATGCGGAGGATATAAATGGGGATTTTTTATCCAACAGGGTGATTTTCGCCATTGTTGTTTGAAAAAATGCGGTTTTCGTTATGTTAGATGATATTATCAGATCTGAAAATTGATCATCGGAAAATATAAAAAAAACGTTACCAACCATGAGTGAATTTATTAAGTTCAAAATATCGAATAATAATGAAAAGTAAATGGACTTTTATTGGCGAAGATGAGTAATAGCAACTATTATTCTTATTCCACTACATATCATCTTAGATCTTCAATATAACATAAAGTGATGATAGAATTCAAAAAGAGTATGGAAATGATAAAATAAAAATAACCCTTACCTCTAAGCTTTGAATTAGTGAATTATAAGACTGAATTCTTTGAAATGGTACCACGAGTGTTGAAACTACACTTCGATCAAAAACCCACCATTGATGTTTTCGTCCATATTTGAAAGCGAGAATAGATGAAGATTCAATATTGACGTCAATCTTGTTGTATGAGATAAAGGAAATTTCATAAAATTTCAACTTGCTTTGAAATTTAACATGTGTGTTATAGAATTGCCACTTATACATTGGTGCAATGAATTCTAGTGAATTGTGAGAGATAGGTGCTCGATAAATCTAGTAAAAAATACATTAAAAATTCATAGCTGGGAAGAATCATTTACTGTTATGAAATCAGCATTCTGCTTGTTTAGAAGGCTCAAAGCCTTAGCGATTAAAAGAGGTAACTCCTAAATCGAGTATTTCACGAGAAGAGTTCATTTCCAATTTATGTTGTGTTCTTTCGATGGGGTGATGAAAAAAATGCATTTCCTGATATTCTTCTCAGAGAGGTACGTGGTACTTACACTGACCATATTAAAAAAACTCCAAAGTTGAATTATTTTCTACGCCACTGGTTATAAAAGACAATTCGAAAACTATAATGAATAATGAAGCTTTTAGAAAGAATATTCAATTTGAAATTATGAGTATTTCTATATTTCAAGAAATGAAGTATGAGAATCCCCCTGCTTGAGAAAACTGTTGTAGAGTAAAACACTTGCTGACATGATTTGTGCTCTGTCATAGAGACTTATGATGAAATTGGCGGCAGTTTTCAATATGTTCAAGAAACTACACATCAGAAACTTGAGGAATAATGTTCATGCGAGCTTTCTTCATCTTCTTACTTAGAAATTAAGTTGTCTATAGTGTAGACACTGTCGACATTCACCCTAATTATAACATACCGGAATGAGAGAATTGTTGAAGAAACTCAATTTGAAATATATGAATCACCAAATATAACGATACCAAAGTTGATGTCCTTTCAGCCAAGCCTAGGCAATAATCCCTTGTTATATCCCCGATAAGGGTTGCCATTCGTCCGGTCCTGTGTGGCCAAGTATTTCTGTGCCCGGCCTTGTCCGGGTGTAGTAGACTTTTCGATCTGCTCAATCTGATCAATTCCAAAATTCTACCAATTTTTTTAGAAAATGAAAAAGCTGTTACTTCCGAAATCTGTAAGCACTTAAGGATTCATGCAGCTTCAATTATCAAGTAACGATGAACAAGTAGTGATTAACAATTATAAAGCAGAAAGTAGTGAAAAAGAAGGCATTCATGCACCTGAATTTAACAATGATCAGAGCTTGTAGAAGGAGATCAACTTTAACCTTACCTAAATTTTTGAGTAGAATTTTTTATTCATTTTAATATATCCTAGCTTCGTTTTGGAGAGATGAAGATTGCAATTGAAAATGAAATATCATTGTTTTCCTGAGAAATTCCACCAGAATCGCATCTACAGTTTCAATTTCAACTCGCTCACATTCCATGCAACAGAAAACAAAAGCGCAAAACAAATTATTTGAAGAAATATTTGGTTATGATCATATAATCCGTCATAACCTGCACATTAGAGACACATATTTTACAATTAGAGTACGAAAGCTAAAAGTTTGCCAACTCTTACTTGATACTTGTTAATTGATAATTGATGATTTGGTTTCATGAATCACCTACAGTAAATTTGGCAGTTCAACTCATCATTTATAATTGTTACTTACTACTTGTTAATTGTTCTTTGATAATTGAAGCAGCATGAATCCACGTTTAGAAAGAGGACAGCTTATTGTCAATCATTCCGTAATTAAGAATTTTACTCTGAACTTCTAAAGTTAGCTGAAAACTATTTTGCCATTTTGGGTCATAACGTTAACGGTAGATCGTTAGACCTAGAGTTTTCTCTTTGATAAATTCCCAGTGGACGAAGAAAAAAAATCAACTACAAGTAGAGACAATTGCAAAGATGGCATTTACATTTTGATTTAACATGCCTAGTGTTTTGAAATATATCTTCAGGGCGGGTACTTTACAACCTGATTAACAGTCCGTTGAAATAATCTTTGCTTAGGCTGTGCTTTCACTCTAGCAAACCCTTAGAGAGCAAAATTTCAGATGAAGTTGGTGGAGAAGAAAAATTCAACTAACTAAGTCAGATTATTCAAAATTTCTGAATAGATTTGAGACTATAATTGAATTGCCAAACATAATTCTTGATCTTTCAGTTTTATACCTAGAATATTATTATATTTTGTTTTCATCTGAACCATTCATTATATCAGAAAAAAATAAATATTGTTCGTTTTTTTTTATTTTATATTTGGTGTCTGAGAAGCTAATTTCCGGCCTTCAGTGTCAAATGTCCGGCTTCATTCAGATTTTCGGCCTGTTTTTGAGTTCCACGAGTTGGCAACCCTATCCCCGATACCATTTTTGATATCTGCGATGCTTAATCTCCTAACAGGATTATAATAAACCCCGTCGTACACGAGCGATCTGCAATCAGCATCTCCCCTCCTCTTGACTTCGGTCCAAACTTACGCAAGCAATCATTACAATTCGTTTAACCCGTAAAGTTTTCCTCGTTTGTGAATCCAGGGTTTTTGTGGAGTTCCGGAGGGTGAAGGGGCGAGAGGATTACGTCACGTGCCGCACGCAATCCCGAGATTAGTTTTATTATGGAATTCTGTTGTAGCCGGGGCCGGGGTGGACTGGGAGCCAGCCATATACATATCGATGGTTGTTTCCTTTTTAGTGTCGTTGTTCAGGTTTCGAAAGCGCTGTGGGAAGCAGTTTTGTCACAGTGAGATTGAATTAAGATCGTATCGGTTGTTTTCAATTTTTCAAAATATCGCTGGATGAATGAATGGAAAGCATCTTGCCAGATCGAATCTGTCAATTGACACATTCAATCTGTCAATTGACAGATAGAAAGTCGCAATTGCCAGATTGAATCTGTCAATTGACAGATTTAATTTGAAATTTGCAATTGCGTGATTTTTCATTTTTGCAATAGCACTTCCGAGAGACAAGAGAGTTTTAGGTTTCGAATGCGCCGTTGGGAGCAGTTTTGTCACAGTGAGATTGAATTGAGATCGTATCGGTTGTTTTCAATTGTTGAAAATGATTATATCGCTGGATGAATAAACGGAAAGCATCTATCCCAGAATTGATTGTCTCCTCATCTCCAGAATAAAACAGGGCCCTGCGTTTTCACTTCGCATATAAATATATATAAAAATACTCATCGTTAATGTTTCTGAAACTAAATCCGCTGCCGTTCTCTAAATTTGTCAATTCTTTTTCAAATTGCATATTTCTTATTGGCAATTTTCGTCATAAACATTTTCAAATAATTTGAGATCTGAAAATCTGACATAACATTTTGTCCTACACTTGTATATATTCCAATATTAATACTTATTTTTCCAGATTGTGGTAGGTTAAAAACCCAGAAAACTACGAAGAAAAGATTTATTCATCACAAAATAACGACTTTCGAGCAGTATCTAATATCTATTTCCATTATTCTTTTCAGATGCAGTTGAGCACTGTTTTCCAGTCTCACCGAAAAAACGTTTCAGGAGGTTTACTAAGCCGAAAAAATAAATAAAAATTATGAAACATTTACCTATGCTTTTCTAAATATTACCATATCGATATGAATTATCATTCATTTTTGTTATATTCGCTACTCCTATTCGGAATTTTGTAGAAAGTCATTAGCAGAAAATATCATTCAGGTATTATTAACCGGGATTTAATACAGGTTGGAATTTGGCCACATCTGAAGAAAACTTGTCAAATACTCCTAAGGAATAACTGACTGAACGATTTTACTCAGACTGAATCAGACTACCTTGTAGACCTTTTGTCAGTTTAGTCAAATTCATTGGTAATACTGCCATCATAGTAGGTCAGGAGGTATATCTAGTTGGTGAGGAAATGTCTGAATAGATTGTTCGGTTGATACGATATGAAATCAAGTTGATGATTGAATGATAAGCCCTAGTAGATAACCTTCATATTCCCTGACCGTAACGGTTAATATCTAGTTACATTCAGGAAAATATTCACCAGGAGGGAGTCATTGGGTTGATATTAGCTTCGTGAATTATACCCTGAAAAATACCAACATTCAGACCGCCCCAATCCTTGCGACGGTTAGGTCATTTTTGAAGGAGGGAATAGAAAATTTCTCACGCATTTCTTGCTCTGAAGTAAGTTATGGAATCTGAAGGGGATTATCATCCTACGATTAGCCAAGGTTGCTACTTATAAGTTACTTGATACTTCAAAGGTCAATATTCAAAACCATTATTGACCATATGTTACTCAGTAGAGAATCTGTTGAAATCAAGTCTGTGAACATACAACCCAATCCGTTATCAGATCATAAAATCATGAATTTCCATATAGTTGAACGTATTAAATTTCATGAACCAAAAACTAGATGCACAATTAACCAAATTGATCATAACACACTCAAATTATGTTTCGGAAAAAAAATATCATGGCAACAAATAAATAAATTTGATGAACTCATTAACCTGATGAATATTGGTGAATGTGTGAAGAAGAATTGAATTATAATGTAATTCAGAATAAAAAAAAAATATATGTGGATGAATTGAGAAATTTTGAAACTTTTTCGAGAGAGATATGAACTCTATAGAGATTTAAACTTCAAAAAAGACGAATAGCCAAAATGAATAACGTCTACATAACTTTGAATGACCGAATGAAAAATCTAGTAAAGAGTGCTAAAGATAAATATTTCGCTAAGGAATGGCGTAGAAAAATAACATAATAAAGCAGTGGATATTCATAAATTAATAAACAAAAATAAACGTAAACTTGGTCACAAAGTATATCGGACAGCAACTCACACCGATAGATATGTACATAGGGACTTCAATCACAGAGCGACATCAAAACACTGGTTGATAGAGCGAAACAAATTTGCAAACCGGTTTCTCTAAATGAAGTTATCAACCATCTTAGAAACGCTATACAAGCTAATGATATAGAACGAGCAATACGACTAAATACTACCAAGAACTCACACCCTGAAACGAAGAACGAAACTCCACTAACAAGAACCGCTTTTCTGCCCTACCTGAGCGGTACCACAGATCGTACTAAAAAAATCTTGACAAAGCACAATATGAAAACAATTTGCAAGCCCACGAAGAAAATACAGGATCATCTGAGGTCTGCTAAAGATCCAAGAGGCCCTTTATCCAATGAGGGGGTATATAGGATTCCGTGCTCATGTGGAAAAGTATATGTAGGAACCACAAAACGTAGTTTCAAGACACGGATTGATGAGCACAGTCGGGATTTTCGGTTGGGATAAACAGAAAAATTAGCTGTAGTCCTTCTCGATAATCACAATATTCAATTTGATGAAACCTCAATCTTCTCAACAACGACACATTATTCCACTCGCTTATACCGTTAAGCAATTGAGATATATAAGCATAAGAATAACTTCAACAGGAAGGAAGAGGGACTGATCTTAAATAAATATGGCATCCCTTTCTAAGGACATTGACGACAAAGCCAGGCAGAAATACAAAATCTGACGTACGACAGAACACGAGATATCAACAAACAAGCACCTCCAGATTTGCCATACCCGAATGATGCGCTGTTGCCAAATTCATCCTTCTTTTAGGTTAGGTTAGTTAGGTTAAGTTAGACTGGGTTAACAGAAAATTTGCAGAATATCCGGTAATAGACGGAGAGCTGGCTACGTAGGGGTAGGGGTCACTCGGTAAAGTGGGAATTTGATTATGTATAGGTTCGGTATATACATACATAGCGAGAGGCGGGCGGGCAGAAGGCACCCTGGAAGACGAAAGTGAGGGTAGGGGGTTAAACATGGAATTTTTTTTCGTAAAAAAATTGATAAGGTAAAGTGTTGAAAATTTGCAGGATTACCGAAGATAGTGTAAATAAGTAAAGAAAAAATTGGCAGAAAGCTAGGTGGAATATAAAGAGTCGGCAGAAGGCACTAATGTTGCAAAATTTTTTGCAACAATTATGTCACTGAGTAAACTTCTGCCAATTTTTACATTTATTTTGTAACACAAAGTAACACTAGTTGCAAAACGGCAGAAGGCAAGTTGGAAGAATTAGGGAGATACGGCAAATCGTATGTGCGTCGGTGGCCCACTCGAATAATTACTTTAGCTGATATATTATATTTTATTTAATCAGGCACACTTCTGGCAATTAGCCCACGTATGTCACGATAATTCAGTACACTTTTTGTCAATTGCCAGAAGTCAATTACGAAGACTTACGTAAATTAATAATTTTATTAACGAAAAAATATGACGACTAATTTCAGTTCTATTAAAATTATATTTATCATTTTAAATATTTTTCTGAAATCACTATTGAATCATGTTTGAATTTTCAGTAACTTACACAAAATTCAATCAAAAATTTGGATCGAGTGTGGAGTTTCCGATAAACGTCATATTATCAATGTCAATGAGCTTCATGAATCGCTCGGATTAGAATTCTGTAAAGCATTGCCGGGATTTCATGCGTTAACAGGATGTGACTATAACCCCGCATTTTTTCGAAAAGGAAAACAGCGTCCGTATAAAATGCTTTTAAACTCACAAGAATACCAAACTGCTTTCGCTTATTTAGGTAATATAGCTGCGAATAAAGAAACTACTTTTTCTCAAAATAGTTAAGGCTTTCGCGGCCGAGGTTTTCAGTATCACTACTTTTATTCGGGTTTGAAGGCCGTCGTTTTTTGGAATTTCTTCCTAACGTTTCGCTGGCTCGAGTGTCTAGCTTCTTCAGAGGCTCATCCATCTTGAAATGCACTCCGATGACGACCAGTCATCGGAGTGAATTCCAAAAAACGACGGCCTTCAAACCCGAATAAAAGTAGTGATACTGACTACTTTTTCTGTTGTTGAGTCATTTGTTTGTAGCATGTACGGTATCAAATCTTGCGAAAAAGTCAATCAGCTTCGATATGAATTGTTCCAACGAAATTACACAATAAAAAATGTATACGAGCCTTTCCAAAAAAAAACAATTAAAAAACTTCGATGCGTCTTGCTTACCATCTTGCTACACCGAATTACGCCAACAAATGGAAAGAACGAATTATATTGCAAATATATGGACAAATGCGACTTTATTTGATCCGTACGAATTGGAAGCTGAAAATTGTGGGTGGATATTGCATGGGTCCCAATACGAATTCAAATGGTTTGAAGGACCACAATTACCACCATCAGTCAAAGACGTTGTAGTTGATGGTGACGTTTCGGAAGGTAATTTTGAATTTGATTTCGATAATTAATAAACTTTATTGAATTATTAATTTATACTTTCAGCTGAAGATGATGACATAATATACGACAGCGATGAGGATATTGACTTTGATGATGACAACATGGAAAATGAAGGTTATATAACGGAATAATGTAGTATTTTTAGTGAAATCAGTATTAGTGTTATAAATAAATATTGTATTACGAGAAAAAATAAAAATTATTTCCATGTTATTATACTATAACCATTAATGTTCTCGTAATTGACTTTTGGTTTAACGGTATACTGAAAATTCAAACATGATTTAATAGTGATTTTAGAAAAATATTCGAAATGATAAATATAATTTTGATAGAAATGAAATTAGTCGTCATATTTTTTCGTTAATAAAATTATTAATTTACGTAAGTCTTCATAATTGACTTCTGGCAATTGACAAAAGGTATACTGAATTATCGTGAAATACGCGGGCTAATTGCCAGAAGTGTACCTGATTAAATAAAATATAATATATCAGCTAAAGTAATTATTCGAGTGGGCCACCGACGCACATACGATTTGCCATATCTCCCTAATTCTTCCAACTAGCCTTCTGCCGTTTTGCAACTAGTGTTAGATTGTGTTACAAAATAAATGTCAAAATTGGCAGAAGTTTACTCAGTGACATAAATGTTGCAAAAATTTTTGCAACATCAGTGCCTTCTGCCGACTCTTTATTTTCCACCTAGCTTTCTGCCAATTTTTTCTTCACTTATTTACACTATCTTCGGTCATCCTGCAAATTTTCAACACTTTACCTTATCAATTTTTTTACGAAAAAAAATTCCATGTTTAACCCCCTACCCTCACTTTCGTCTTCCAGGGTGCCTTCTGCCCGCCCGCCTCTCGCTATGTATGTATATACCGAACCTATACATGATCAAATTCCTACTTTACCGAGTGACCCCTACCCCTACGTAGCCAGCTCTTAGACCATAAATTTTGCATCATTCGGGTATGTTCGGAGAGTGTGGGTGTTAAGAAATGTGGGCATAACGAAATGTGGGTGTTACGCACTTTGGGTGTTAGGCACTGTGGGTGTTACGAAATGTGGGTGTTACGCAGCGCACCCAGAAGTTCAACTAAAGACCACGCCGCTGATGCAGCCGAAAGCTCCGGAACTAAAATTCCAGAACACGGCCCTCAAGCACGATGTATTATGAAGTAGTCAAATAAGAAACTATTGTGTAATAACCTGTTGAAAAATTAAATAATTTAGTGAAATAGGAAAATATATTGATCAACAAAAATGTAGGGTGTATATGTTTACATATAGAGGGACTATTATAAAAACAGGAAGAGATTGAAACAAAGATTATCTTGTTAGATTATAAAGTGTAAGAGCATTGTTAGAAATCATTGAAGTATCTCGATACCAATGTCATCACATTGCATAGAGTTTTTCAACTCAAGGGCATTGGATTACATCCATCAGGTGTTAATGCGGGATTCTTCACAGAAGAAATTCCACATATGCTCTTGGCGATACAACTACCAGAATTGATTTTCAATTATTGGGACGGGACACACTTGCAAACCGGTTTCGGGCTATATGGCCTCTCGTCAGTGCAAGGCAGGGCCATCATCAACATAAGTTAATGACTTCCCATAATTAAAAATCATATTCGAGCTCGAGCAGAGTTTCTTCCCTCGACCTAGGCTGACACAAACAACTAGCAAAATAGCCGTTGCTGCGCCATCTGTCCGTAGACTAGGGACTAACCAAGAGCATATCCACATGGCCCCAATTCCTGGTACAAGGAAAATACGAATAACACAAATATTCATGGGTATGCTTGAAGACTGTCTTTCAATTTAAAGCCAGTCTTCAAGCATACCCATGAACATTTGTGTTAGATAATAAAATTATATTTTCATATTTTTTAAAAAAGTTTGAAAAAAAAGTTGATACTACCAGTATTATCCTTTCCTAAGACATTTCTACTCACCAGATGGAATAACTGTATTGAAAAGTTAGTTGAGTTGAGACTGGGCTCAAGGACTTTTTCAAAAGATGATTCGAGACGCATTCAAACCGGTGATAGAAGTGAATTCACTACCAACGCATGCAGCACCACACAAGTGCCTGCTTATCGAAATTCAATCCGCCATTCTCGTCGAATCCGAGGCGAAATAAACTTTTTCTCTGTCGATGTCGTCGCGTTCAGTTCGAGCATAAAAACATAAATAGGCGTCTGAATGGTATAGAGGATTTGAATGACTTAACCAAAACTCATATTGAATGCAATCCGCATACTTCAAAGGGAACAACTGGAAAATATCAAAAGGCAAATATAAAGCGACGTTCTCCGCGTATGGCATCGTATATAGAGAAAATAGGGAGAAAATTCGATGAAAATGAGACGATTCAACGGTTGAGCCAACTGTCGGTGAGGTGGAAATTCTGAGAGTGATTGAAATGCGATACGATTTCATGAGAAATATGTTAAAGAATGACTCTCTTAGGTGACGTAGTTTAGGGGAGTGTGTGGTTTAGAACAAGACGCTGTTTATCTCTTTCGAAATCGAAATAGTACTATTTCTGACAGATGCTGGGAGTGAATTCCTACGGAATGTTGATTGTTTAATGTATTAGTGGTATTTTTCTCCCTTGTGGAAGCCGTCTGACCTGTCCTTCACTGCCATGTCTCCGGAAAGCACTTCAGCCTCTAGGGCAGGGTTTCTTAACGTGGGGTCCATGGACCCCTAGGGGGTCCGTAGCATATGTATCAGGGGTCCACAGTAGGTCAGTTAAAAAACAGAAAACATGAGTTAATTGAACAAAGATTAAACTGGGCAGGGTTTCTCAGCAGCGCAGTTGTTTTATGTTTGTTTCTGATTGTTCATTTACTATCGCTTGCCAACTGAGATCGGTCACCGACTATCTATCCATTCCAGAATTATTAAAATGTCGTCAAATGTTTTGAAGCAAGTTATTGAAGAACTGAATGCAACACCATTTCCATTCAGTGTGCAATTGGATGAAAGCACCGATGTTTCACAATGCAGCCAACTCTTGGTGTTTGTTCGTTACGTCCATCATGACACACGTAGTATCAAAGAAGAGTTTTTTTTTGCGACTCGCTCTTAGCGACTACTGAGGCTTCCGACGTCTTTGAGATAGTTGAAAGACTTTTCAACGAACATCATATCGATTGAAGAACTAAACTAGGTAGCATATGCTCCGGCAATGATTGGTTACACATCTGATTTTGCTGCTTTGATCAAAAAAGAGATCCCTCATGTCATATATTCACTCATTGTTTTTTACATCGACACGCCTTAGCTTCACGAACTTTGTCCACTTATTCGAAGGAAGTTATGTCGATATGTGTGAAAATAATCAACTTAATCAGAGCAAGAGCCTTAAACCACCGCCTGTTTAAAAGACTTTGTCAAGAAATGGAATCAGAACATGAAGTACTGCTTTACTACACAGAAGTTCGTTGACTGTCAAGGGGACAAGTCTTAAAGCCCTTGTTCGAGTTGCGAGCAGAAGTGTTACTTTTTTTGAAAGATGAAACAAATACACTTTATGAATATCTCAAGAGCGAAGATTTTTTACAAGGGCTAGCGTACTTAGCAGATATTTTTTCTCATTTGAACGAAATTAACCTGTTTTTGGAAAAGAGGATAGAATCTGATAACTTCGCAAATTTTCCGATGTTACAAGAGTTAGTGACACAAAGTGACGGGAACATGACGAAAATTACATCAAAAATTCAAAACGAAATGTCTAAACATCTGGAAATATTACAGACGTCTTTTGAAGGTTATTTCAGCTCCGAACAACTCAAAGAAACATGGGTGCGAAGTCCCTTTTTATTTTTAATAGAGATTGACAGCATCACCGATGAAGATCTCATCAAAGATGACTCAATTGGCATGAGATCTGAAGCAGTTTTGAAAGCTGAATTTCATGCAAAAGGTCTTGGCGAGTTTTGGTGTTCTTTGGGTGAAGCTTACCCTCTTCTTGTCAAGCGAGCTATGTCCGTTCTGATACCATTTGCTAATACGTATCTTTGTGAGGCCGGGTTCTTGGTTTCAGTGTCGATAAAAATAAAAAGTCGAAATCGCTTAAACCTCGCCGATGACATTTGCTTTGCTTTGTCGAAGACAACCCCACAATTTAACGTTCTTATCGAGGCCAAACAGTAACAGCTTTAGCAAAAAGAATAGTGCCATTATTACTAACAACTAATAAAAGTGATTTCTCGATATAAATTGGCTTGTTTTCTTTACTCAAGATTAAGATATTCTTTGATAGGGGTCCGTGGAATTATTTATATTGTGAAAGTGGTCCGTGACTGCAAAAAGGTTGAGAAACCCTGCTATAGGGCTTATTGCGCTTTGCTTCCCTATACTTTATGACACCCATTCCATCAAGCTTGTCCCCTGCATAAGTTTGTGAAGATTGATTGCTGGGTGTTTGTCATATTCTTTTGGATCCAAAATTGGTTTTTCATATATTTGTTGCCTTTTATGATCCAGAGCCTCACATTCGAGTATGTGTCGAGCTGTCTCTATCCCTTTGTTACATTGTCTGCAGCTAAGGTCGCCATTGTACAGCCCTATCTCATTCAGGTGTCCTTTGAGTGGACAGTGTCCAGTCTATAACCCTAATCTGATTCCTGTTACACTGAAGTAGGTCTTAAGTCTTTTTTCTCGACGGTCCTTTTATGAAAGTTCTCCCGTGAGCGTTACCGGGTAGATTTCCCTAGTAATCTCTATGTTTTGTTCTCAGCCAATTCCTTATGACTCCGTACCGTTATTTTGGGTTGGGTTTCTGGTATACTCAACGTCACCATTTATTTTGTTTGCCAAAGCCGTACATCTGCGGTATTTTATAATAAAACAGAGCTTTTCAATGTTTTACGAGTTTTTCAATATAGAAAATAGAATAACACAAAATAATCGAAGCATTGGACACAAAATAGTTGAGTAGGAATGACTTGAAGGCGTGACTTCTGTTGTATTTTTGTATTTGTCAGCTGAACAAATTCGTTTCAAAATATCGGGTCTCGTTTTTAGATGAGTGTGGAATTTAGTATATGATTTATTTATATTTATCTTCGTAATTAAAATAGCTTTCATTGCTGCGACTCTTAACGACAGGTGGGTTATTTCCAAGATAAATAAGGTACACTTGCGTTGCGGTAATCTTTTCCAGTTTCGTCCAAATAGAACAAAACCAATGCTCTGGTGATATTGACTAAGTACTGAGTCCAGAATACGAGTATATGTACCTACGTTATCAGAATTGTTTTACAGTTTTACCAGTTATAATTTCGAGACAGTTTCTATTCATTCAGGATTTGAAAATGTTTCAATATGTTGAATAAATCGACATCGCTTTTGAAGTAACTCTAAGATAAACATTGGCTATTTCAAAACTAAATTGGTATTATCAAGAATCAAATAGCAAGTTGGTTTTGAAACAATCCGTTCTGGAAAGAATAGTTTCAATGCAGTTTTATGGAGTACCTCTGATGTATTCTTTAAAACCGATTAGGAATAAAACGATGTTATCCTAAGACTATACATTCAATATAATACCACATTAAATCCAAAAACATAATTTCCACCTTTCAATGAGTACATTGAGAGTATTCTAAAGTTTTAGGGTTTTGATTTTATCAATTTTGTCAAAAGAAATACCTTTTGGTCTTTGGACGACTTCATTAGAACTAACTATATCCCCTTCAAATTCAGAATAAACGCTATTTTGTCATATTGGTACATAAATAGGTATTATACACCATATATGTGCATGCCCTTGTGCGACTAACAAATCATCGGTCCAGAGGCCCCTTGGCTTTGTGAGATTGTTGGTATTCCACCTACACTAGAAGACGGGAAGCAAGCTGCTATCACCTTGTGTGGAAAACCGTTTTCAAGTGGTATTTAAAATTCCTTATCTGATTTCAAAACAATGAGCATGGCGTCCCTCAAGGGTCAATATTAGAACCGCTGTTGTTCGAAACATTCAGTAACGACTTATACTTATATAAGCTATATCATTTGCAGATGAAACAGCGTTCATTCATTCTAGTAAACTGAGATCAGATCTGCATATAATTCACGAAGATTTAGCGAAAATTGGTTCGCAGCTAAAAAACTCAAACTCAACAACGATAAATCACAGTCTCTTTATCTTTCGTCTACGAGTACCATAGAAACTCATTTTGCAAGCTTACTACGAGTAACTCTGGATAGTGGTCTATCTTGGAAACTTCATATTACCAAATTGAAAAGTGTACTCTGCAGTGATCTGTCCAAAGTTTGTACATTTTTCCAAATATAATGGAGGTACACAGAAACTCTTCGATGTTCACTATGTGGCATACATAGCTAAGCTAGCAGACAAACAGATAACCTGGGATCAAACAGGTTCCGCCTAACCAAATAAAAAAAAATTACTGAATTATTATCTCTACAATATACTACCACCAAAATTGAAATCATCAAGTATAATTTTTTTGATAATAAATATAAGAAACTCACTATTGGCGCATTGCTTATTCCAGAGATGAATACATTGGATTATTCAGACCTCGTAAGGAATAGAATTCGTCTAGCCAAATTATCAATTTTTATTTTACCTTCTTTGTTTTTTCATCTATCTTTTCCATATTTCAACATTCTCACATAAAAATACAATACTTTTACTTCGTATGTGGTGTATTATATATTTTCAACAATTACTATTCTATAGTATTGTCGCTTTTTATGACATGCTACAGACGAAAATGTATTGTTATGTAGTCAAATAAATATACTCTACTCATCTACTTCATACTCTTGGCACTCGGCCAGTTTTGAAATATTGCTACAGCCAAAACATGCGTTGAAACTAATATTTTTTTTTCAGGAAACAGTGATTTGTCTTGTAGTTGGTACTTCACCTATGAGCCCACTCACTTTTAGAACAGCTGGTGATTTGTTCTCCTTACCTAGATTTTGACTTTGAAATCAATTATCTGGGGAGGCTTTGCTAATTTGTACCTTATCTTCCTTTATTCACGCGATTTCCTCCAATTATTTCCCTCAATGCGAATAAACGATGAAACAGTTGAAGGCTAGACTGCTTTTACAGAGTTTTGCAGCGATTAAATGCACTAGACCTTTTAACCGATTAAAATGTTCGAAATAAACCGGGCGTTTGGATCACTTTTCAGGTACTATCTCTTCCTGTGTTCGATTTTGATGTTTCCTGAGTTTACATGTTTTCTGGAAATAATCTAAACATAAATCCCTCCTTCACCAAGTTCAATCGACCAAAATGCGGGCATTTCGTGTATAATAATTTAAAATAAAATCCCTCGACCTGCAGTCTCGGGATTTTATCAAATTATCATACACTCAAGTCATTTGCTAAGCAAAATTTCGAGAATCATGGAAGTGCAGCACACATTTTAACCGAATAAACTTGGTGCACTCGAGATATAACCCCCGATTATTTCTTGTGAACCAGAAAATAAAAGAAAAACTATTGTCAACAAGCATTGTTAATTGCTTAGTTACCATCTACACAACTGTGTATACGTCATGCCCTGTGATAATGAAGTTATATAATATTTAGTTAAAATCGAGTGGATTTCCGATCTGTTTCAAATATTCATATTATTGAAGTACCACTGCACTAGTATAAATAGATGTATATGGCTATCATCCTCCCTAATGAATACAATCAATTAAATGAATGAATAAATGAATTATTATGGGAATGAAAATTGTTGAAAATAATTCGGCTCTGAAGTGCTCCATTCATATCAGTTTGAAAAGTGTTGAATATTTCCTCAGAAAAGATTTCCCAAATCTAAAATGAATACAATAGAAGTAAAGCGTATTAAAGAAATATAAAGGCCCGATAATTTTTTTGACGTTTGTTATCAATATACGTAGCTTTTATAGTTTTCGTTATCTATCTTCCATTTTCTTCATATCAACATTCATTCTCAACATTGATCAACTTCACCTAATTTTTTTCTAAGCAACTTCTCATTTCAAATATTTTTCAATCAATGAACCATTCGATTTTCGGTTATAAATGCACGAGTGCATAAAAATAACCGATAATTTTGCAAAAAAGCGTTATATCTAAAAATTGCAAGTTTATTTTCATATTTGACTCGGGCTCTTTTACAAAATATGAAAATAACCGAATGCAATTTGTATAAGATATTACGCTTGAATGCAAAATTATCTGGTCATTTTTATGCACGAATGTAATTCATTGGAATATTTCACGAATAAAGACATTCTCAAGGAAATGTTATTTTTTTTCATTTATACTTTCCTCTATAGATTGTATGGAATACTCACCTAAACGCGATTTTTGTTTCTATTTTTGAAGTCTATCTGACATTTATTTGTGTTGTTTACTGACGTCTAGCGATACGGTTTCAAATGTGTTGTTATGGTGACTTGATACAATGCAATTACCGCTGTAAGTTTTCGATAATTGCATTGCTCTTATGGGACATTTTATATATGAGAGAAATATTCGCACATTTGATCACTTCTCCATTTTCAGTTTCCTCATTTATATCCGTCAGAGATCTATTCTTTTTCGGGAAATTGTGTTTCTTCACAGTTTTCAATAGAGTTATATTTTCCCAACAAATCACTACCACTCAACAGGAAACATTCTTAACGATTCACATCAAAATTATCAGCTACTCAGATAAAACTTTGTATCAATTCGTAATTCCAAATATTGGACAGAAAACAATAAAATCTGTACCTCAGAACCATGCTAGCAGAATTTGAATGTTTTGAGTATTTAAAAGCAAGGTACGTTTTTAAAATTTTGTGTTTTCCTGAAAAATCATCAGAATGTAAGTTTTACTAATTTGATCCTGACGTATAGAAGTTATACATTCGAATGAATATAACTTTTACAGAAATGATGGTGCAGACGTTTAACACAATCGGAAATTTGTACTCTACCACATAAATATTAATGAAAGGTTTTTTCATATGACCTTGTTGATTTGTCGAATGGAAATACCCATTTTCATCATAAAGTTGAGTGCAAAGTCAATCAAACCCATTATTATGGCCCTCCAGCCATTCAATTCTAGTTTGAATATTTCGGTGTTAGTGGAAAGTTCTGTAAACGTCATAGATGGCTTATTGGTTTATGATTGCTCTACCAGGTAGAAGGTTCGTGATTAGTTCACGAGAGATTGAAGTGGGTAAATCAAAATCGATTCAGACTCAATGAACTCTCATGCCATTTTTTTTTGGAGGTAAATTATTCCTAGGAAACACCTGTAGGAGAATAGCTCTCAAGTTTTGCCAGTTAATAATTCTTTCAATACCGCAAATGTACTGTCACCTTGAAAAAGTTGAAGTCTATGCATTTCTTGTCATATCTTGCGATCATTTTTTTGTATTCCTTTTAGCAAATTCAGCTATGATTCCAGTTGCTTGGTTTCAGAATTAATAACATGTTGATCCAGTTGGATGGTACAAAATGATAATTTCAAATCCTGCTGATTACACTGATAGAGCGTTATTTTTTCACGGTGGGATATATTTCGTTGAATAATACTACTGATAATACCTCGACGCAAACTTTCAACTCATTAAACTATTTTTTGTTCGGCCCTCCACTGCAACCCACAAGGGTTTATTGTGGCGTCTTGTAGTATTACACTCGACAGTGCATCGTATATTTTTCAAAAATAGTAGAGCAACTAAGAGACCTATTTACTAAATTATTCGTTTCACAGACCCAAAATGAAATCTGATGATTGGTTTTTATGTCATTTTCGAATGAATATATTTTTCAACATAATAAATTTACCTTAATCATCAATCCAGGTCTTAACAACTGTTTTTGTATTGAACACTGCTAGTCAAAGCATAGCAATTCATAATTCAGCGCCTTGAAGTATCTCACAATTTTGATATTCATTAGAATATCACGTGACTGTATCACCATCAAGAGAAATGAGTATCTTGTACGAAGATCACCATTTCACATTCAATTCAGTCAATTTGATTCAATTCAATTTGGAATAAAAAAGCACTCCTCAGAACAACCTTACAATTGCGGGGTTCCTCAGGGATCGATATCAGGTCCAAATTCATTTCTTTCATATATCGATGACTTGAATCATATAAATATCACGGGCAAATTCACCCTGCTTGCAGATGACACCGCTATTCAATGACACAACAAAATTATAGAAGTAATTTATGATATTATCTCTGAAGATATCAACAATATGTGCATTTGATAGATAATGATTCATTCCTTTAGCTTTTATGGGTTCTTAACGTACCACAATCTGAAAAAATAGGAATTAATATTGAAACTATTTTTGAATTATCGCAACTTCTTGGGTAGATTGAAAATCTGCCCTTCTACTCTTGTATAGATTCCAATATTATTCCACAAAATAACGACATTAAAACAGTACATAATCATTCAATATTCGTAAAACCATCATACTTACTTACCATCCGGTGTACTTTTCCCAGGTGATTGAATCATTGAGATCAGCCATAAACATACTTTCCTTGGTGTCAACATAAATGATGCATACAAATCTAAAGTACACGCAATCAATATAAGCAAAAAACTAGCCTCAGGTTGCTATGCTTTAAAAATTATCTCCTCAGAATTGGGTACATATTTGCTGATTGATAAAATCATATCAGGTATGGAATCGTTTTCTGGGGAGTATGCTCTGAATAGTATTCACAAATGATCTTTGTGGTTCAAGAAAAGAACAGTGAGGTACAACTGCAAATTTACCATGAAAATCAACATTTTTTCCAAACAGTTTGCTTGAAGAAAAATGAATTGTCTGTCAGTAGAACTTTTACTTTCTCGTTCAATACACGCCAACATGACACTAATATAGACACCCATTTTGAGTTCTTTACTTGTTAAAAACTCAATTATTCACAACAGAATCAGAATGTTCAATTAGCTACAATTTGAATTGGAATTTATCCAGAATTGTAAACATTCCAGAAAGGAGTGAATTTTTTGATGACCTATCCATGAGTATAAACCAAGAAAGTTGTACTGTTTTTCATTCAAGTTTGTATATATTGATATTTAATTCATATGTTTCTACAATAATGTTGTGTAGTTTACTTATTTATTTTTATTTTACTCTTTTATACTCACGCTTTGTCAATGATAATTTTTTTTGACAATTTGACTTGACTAGAAGCCATTCTGGTATCAGTTGAAGAAAAATTGTCCTCGGAATGACCATACTGGATTTTTGATTTCCAAATAGTTTTGGATTTGTCCAGTCAACAAATAATTATCGTTCTTAGCAACAGGTTTCCACAGAGTTAATAAAATAGACCATGGAAGTTATTATTATTATTATTATTTTTTGTCAAAACAAACCTAGTCGGGTCCGTAATCCCCACTGCTCCGACCCAGTGGGCGGACGCGCTAGTATAATTAACTAATGACCACTCCCCGCACCGCGGGGTAAGTGGTCACTGGCTCCGAGAATCATGAGTCCTGAGCAGACGCAACGAACCGAGAATAACGGCCTTCTGCATGCGGCCGGCCAAGATCTCTGCCGCATTACGGCATGCCGGTATGATCTTGAGCTCCGAGAGTAGCGTTGGTCTGGAACCACCGAGAACACCTATAATCAGAACCACTAACTTGACAGAATAGTCCGGGTGGAGCCTGCGGAGTTCGTAAAGTAAATCCTGGTACTTTGTCCGTTTTTCCTCCTCTTTTCGGACGAATATCGTCTTACTTCGGTGGTCGAAGAGGACTATATCAGGCTTATTGGCCTGTATTTGCCTGAGGGTGGGGAATGAAAAGTTCCAAAAAATTCGACACCTTTCATTCTCCACTACGGACTCAATATCTCCTGGAGCGTAAGGCAGCACCGGTGTCCTGTCTATTCCATACGAGTGCCGAAGAAAATAGTACAGCACTCGTAAGGCCGCGTTATGGCGATGGATATAGGCCGAGACCGCATAAACTGCACAAGATGACAGCAAATGCATCAAAGTCTCGGGCGCCTGTCGGCAGGCCCTACATCTAGTATCAGGGACCTCTATACCCATCACGCGGCTCCGATAGACAAGGGTATTGAAGACACCGTCTTGGCACGCCATGATGAACCCTTCAGTCTCCGACTTCAGCTCACCTGACCTGAGGAAGGCAAATGTCAGCTTAACAGACAAGCCATGGTCCTCGATGTTCTTGAAGAAGACTCCATGCATGGGCTTGTCTGTATGCAGCTGCAGCATTTTAGCATTCTCTGTAGCCTTGATGTGAGCTTTTCTCCGTGCGGGCTCCAACTCGGTGACAGAGAGTTGGTTTACCCGCTCGGTGTCGAAGACTATACCAAGTTCATCAGCAGCGCGCCTTGCTGCCTTGAATAAAAAGGCTCCGACTCCTGCATGTTCATGATCTCGGACCATGCAGTGTAGGGGATCCAAACTCCTGATGACTCTACAGGCTCCATTCAGTACCATTCTGTTGTGGAGACACTCCAAACTCAAAAGTCCACGGCCCCCTTGTTGTCGAAGGAGATATAGCCGTGGAACGGACGATTTGGGATGCATGCTTCTGTGCATATGCATCATTTTGCGAGTCTTCACGTCAAGTTGCCGCAACTCTTCCTGAGTCCACTTGACTACTCCGAAGGAGTAGAGTAGGATCGGAATGGCAAGCATGTTGGTGGCAGAAACTTTGTTCTTGCCCGACAGCTCTGAGGACCAGATCTGCCGTAGTTTCTGCCTATACTTGCCACGGAGAGCATTTTTCACCGAGTCTACCTCTTGGGTGTGGCGTTGTTCCACACCCAAATAGGTGTATGTCTCTCCGGCATTCAAATGATGTAGAATGCTTCCGTCTACGAGTTGGGCATCCTCCGCGAAATCCTCGCAATTATTATTATTATTATTATTAAGTCCGACCCATTACCATTCAAAAATAATTTTGTTGTACTGTTACATATAAAACATCACTCAAACTACGATAATGGTAATCTTTTCAAATGATGCAAGGTGACTTTGTGTTGCAGAATGTAATATATTATCTAGATTGGTAAGCACGTTCTACTGATCGAAGACAATCGTTAGGAGGAACACGATCCTTGCATTATTTTGTTGAATCAAATGAATCCATTTCCACCTAATAACAGAAAAGTCAAAAGTGACTCTCAATATAGTATCTTCAACAAATATTCAATATTCACGGGATCAACTTTGACCAAATCACCTGGGAAAGTTTCCCCTCACTCGGTAATTATGTTCAGAGCTCAACTAGCCCGACCACCTCCTACCGGGCGAATGGAATCATGTGACACAAATTTCAATAAAACTTTCCTAACCGGATCCCAACTTCGTCCAAAATACAAAATTGGAGATCAAAAAGTTTTTTCAATTGAGGCGAGTGAGTTCTTTATGTTAACTTCTATTGAGGCCCTAAACGAGCGCCACTTTTCTTTTGTGGACTTTCATGAATAGATTTCAACCGGGAGAGCCTGGGGACACAAGAACTTTACGTTTTTCTTCGAATTATATGTTAGGGAGTTTTTGCGCTTTCAGTATTTGTCGAAGTTGTGTACTGGGGACGTGGTATTTTCGTATTACAACATTCGTCTGCCTCGAACTCCATACCACAGTATTTCAGCTATATTCAGGAGGCTGAATTGGAGATATATATCTAAATGAAAATCTTCATTGAGTACTTTGCTTTTGTGATTTGAACTTTTCTCTCATTTTTATGTTGAGGGTAGACACACCTTGAGAAATGTCAAGATAGTTTTGGCTCATTTCTTCAAGATCGAAATATTTGAAACATTTATTCACTTTCATTGAACGTGTGAAAAAAAAGCCGATTCATCTGAAATTGATTTATTTTCTTCACATTCATTGGTTATACTTCAGGTATGAAAACGACCACTGTTCACTAAGAAGAGGTATAGGTCAAGAAAAAAATTTGTCGACATCTTGACACTTTTCCAATCTCCTTCCAAGAACCACATCATATCAGCTGAACCCCTATTTCAGATTGGAACGAAATATATCATATGTGTTTTTCGGGATTGAGGACCGTGTCCTGGAATTTTGAGTTCTGGTGCTTTCGGCTACATCTGCGGCAGCCATCTTCAGCGGCGTGGTGTTAGTTGAACTCCTACTATGACTAAGATATTAGTCATAGTAGACTCACAGGAAGGAGTTACTATGTTAGTTACTATGACTATGACATTAATCATAGTAAACTCACAGGAAGAAGTTCAACTAAGACCACGCCGCTGAAGATGGCTGCCGCAGATGTAGCCGAAAGCACCAGAACTCAAAATTCCAAGACACGGCCCTCAAGCCCGAAAAACTTGAGATGTATCAACACCGGCCGTGAAAGCCTACATTCTTGCATCGATTGATATCATTTCAACAATATTTCATGAAAAGTGAGAAATAAAACTACCGATTTTTTTATACCATCTATATTTGTAACTAACGTTACTGCGGTTTCGTCGTATATTTACGAAATGAAAAGTTATCAAACAAATCGAATTTAATAAAAATTAATGGTCACTAATTTTTATCGAGAAGAATATATGTACGTATACCAAGTTTCCCAGATATTTCTCAACAAGCGATATCTCTGTTATTGGAAGAATAATAAGAAAGAATAATAAAAAATGGCATCAGGTTGAACATCGAATGGGCTTTCACATAATACACTCAGAATATTGAATTTTAATATTTCTCCAATTCTGTTTGGGAGACTAGAATACAATATTGAATTAACCATTGAGGTGGCATATTTGGCATGATACTGCAACTTAGATGTAACAATAATTCTGATATTGCTTGAATATTGTACTCTAAAATGGGAATATTCACATAGTGATTTTCGAATCCCAAGCTACGAATGGTGTGGTGTATTTATTTTAGTAGTAATAATATTCGTTTTTGAACTGATATATCGATATTGGTAATGGAACATTGCTTGAAAATCAAATCTTGATGATTGTAACAGAAAAAAAATAGAAATTTAGTGAATTTCAATGCTAGAAAATGACATCAATAATTTTTGCCTAGTGAGTTTCATACCAATCCGTCTTCACATAAAACACTAACCCTTCATTATTTTTGCAAATAGATTCTCACTATAACAAAAGTTTCATCTAAGTTTTATTCATATTGAGAGATTAATAATTTCTTACTAACAACGTGATGTTGCATGGAACAGCTCGTAGTCACCGTATCTATATAACACTACAGGTCGTCACTGATACGTTATGCATATTCAGAAAAACTTCATAAACCGGAGGGTTTATGGCTCGCAGCCGCCAGTGTTTGTTTTTCAGGTAAGTTTTTAGTTGGTTCAACTATGAGTGAAGGTAAATGAAGTTCTGAGATTGAATTGAGTTGAATTAGGATCAATAATTTCGAACTGATAACCACGAAGTGACATTAATTGAAAAAATTCGAATGTTATTTTATTGCCAATATATAATCAAAAATATTGTACCAACATAGACATAACGATATACATATAAAAGATGAGACTGGACCTTTGGTGTAAAAGTTGAAACTTTTCCTAGAGATGAATTACCTAACCTAACACTGTAAAATAATTTCCCCATTGATCCTGATATGTTTCTGTTTGTCATTATTATTTATACTCCCTGTACCATGTTGTTTACATATTTTCCTTAACCTATTTTTCAATTCGTAATGATTCATTTCTTTCCCGTTCAAATGCTCGGGATCTGTATCGACAAAATTATCGACATTATTACTTGAGCTATTAGCGTGGAGATGGCGCTGTAAGTAACTTCCTTGGTATAATTCGAACTCACTTTTTATACATTTCTCTATTTGAAGAAGCATGAATATAAAAAGTTCAGCAATATACTATACTATACATCTGAAACTGGACTCGTCGTAGTTGATTTCGCGTATTGGAAATGCTAACAAGTTTTTTTGGAATCTTAGCGGTATTGATAAAAGGCATTAATTTGAACTTTTCTGCCTGGTCTAGGTATGTAATATATCAAGCTAGAAGTAAGACATATTATTTATGTTCGTGATTTTATTTTTTAGAAACTCAACTGTACTTTCAACAATTTCTAAATTTTTTTTACCCGAATTGATCTGCTTGGTGTACGAGCCGATTTTCCCAACCCTCCTCAACACCAAACTGATATTTTTGCACTCGACGCTCGTTTCACTAACAACTTTAGCATCTTCAGGAGAAGAAAATTGATACTAGGCTAATTGATCTCTAGGAAATGTTTCATAACAATACACCCAGATATTGTTAACAAATATTGAACCAATATCGCCCAATGTTCACATTTTTCACGACCAATTAAACATTCATAATATTAGGCCAATGTTTTCGTAATATTGAACTAGGATTGGTCTTTCATTTATTTAACTTTGATATAATATATTTGTGTAACTTGGGTTGTTATCATTTCACGAGATACACAGCATAAAATTTTTCAACTAATTTTTTTGACATCAGGCTCTCTCATTCAGAGCCATTTCATTTTTGTTGTCGTAAATGCCACTCATAAGGTAATCCTATCATCGCCTCTTAGTAGCAATCCTTGGGAAATGTAACTGAACTTAATGAGATATGATTCGTATACTGAATGCATTCATCAAAGCCAAGCTTACATTTTCAACCTGTATGAATGGAAGCGACATTCACAATAATAATGACATTGTTTGAGAGCTCGAATTTGATTTTCTATCTGAAATACCTACTTACAAGGCGGTGTTATCAAATCAAAAGTACTTCAATTAATGAAAACCTCAACATACAATCTGGTATGAAAAGCACAACCTCAGCTCTTCTGAGAATCACAGATTCTATCAGAATTTTATGCTTTACAAAAAAAGTTCAATGTTTGATTTTACTTGATTTTATCAAAGCTTTCGATTGCCTCTTTTTTTGGAACTTGCAATGATTTATATTCATCGAATGAGGTATTTTTTCAATATATGCGTGAAAATAGAAAAACGTAATTCATTAGAATATTTTCCTCATATATAAAATGTCCCATAAGGGCAATGCAATTATCGAAAACTAACAGCGGTAATTGCATTGTATCAAGTCACCATAACAACACATTTGAAACCGTATCGCTAGACGTCAGTAAAAAACACAAATAAATGTCAGATAGACTTCGAAAATAGAGAAACATTTCGCGTTTAGGTTAGTACTCCATACAATCTATAGAGGAAAGTATAAATGAACAAAAAATAACATTTTCTTGAGAATTTCTTTATTCGTGAAATATTCCAATGAATTACATTCGTGCATAAACATGACCGGATAATTCTGCATTCAAGCGTGATATCTTATACAAATTTCATTCGGTTATTTTCATATTCTGTAAAAGAGCCCTCGTCCTTCGGACTCGGGCACTTTCGCCAAAATATGAAAATAAACTCTTGCAATTTTTAGACATCACGCTTTCTTCCAAAATTATCGGTAATTTTTATGCACTCGTGCAATCAAAACCGAAAATCGCTTCTCTCAACTCCTTGTTGAAGGACAGAAATTTCATCCTCTATTCTAATAAATAGAAGTGAAAAAGCGCTGATTAAAATGGAAATAGTATTCCAACAGGCTTTTTATATTCTATTCGTGTGATACAAATGGGTTTAAACTGTGTACACGTTGTACAATATATGCAAAATCGAAAACTGATGAGTCCGGGATCATCTCTATTTACATTCGCCCTTTGTTTATGGAATATATCGTTATACAAATACATGCTCCTAGTTGGTATGTTGGAGCTTGCGGAAATGATGTTTCATGGAACGAAATTATTTTTCGGTATTTGCGAGGAATTTTTAAAGTGAATGCAAATAGTAAAAAAATATTAAATCCCAAAAAATCTTATTGAGCGATATGATATAAAACAACAATGGAAATGGTGAATTTTTTTCAGTGGAGTGGGAATGTAAAAGGTTCTCACAACTTTGACTTCTGAATGAAACATGATATCATCGAGACCGAATGGTGTTCGCGCAATTTTTTTGTTGCAATTTTTCATACTATCCTTCATGAAAATGAATGAAGAAGTTACCAAGAGGTCTCGTGACACTCTGCATAAGAGTTCTCAATCAAAAGTGTATTGACAAGGAAAGTTTTTTCTGAAAAATCACGAATGAGCGACAATTTTTCCTGGGATTTCAGTTTGAAACCCACTTTAGTTCATTAAGAAAAATCATCAAAATGGTCTTTATCCTTCCTCACTAAATACTTTTCATCTCGAATTTTAGCCACGTCTCTTTAAAATTTCAGCCTCGTTGAAAGATGTTGTAAAGATTATGTATTTATTTTATGTAAGAGTTTTTAGGATATTCACTAAATGTATCTGCATTATTTTTATGTTTCCCTGAATTCAAATCTCAAACATACAGAGGATTTCACGATTGAAAGATCGAACGAAATTTTATAATTTAACGTAACTAAAAAATATTTATTTCTTCAACTGGAACAAAAAACGCATGTTTTTTGGACAAGTTAGAGAGTTTACAAAAGAATACATGAATATGAGGAGGTCATATTCAGGCAGCTGGAGCAAAATACTTGAATGTATGATTGTTACTAGACAGTTCATAGAACCGGTAGACGTGTTTCACTATACAATTGCTTCTCCAGGCATGTTCCTATGACAGAACCATAAAACATAAAATATGTTGTGAAAAACAAATAATAAAGTGTAATTTCAATAACGTTATCATAAATTTTGATCAAGTATAGGCCAATTCCATCACTTATTTCATAATTCAGTGGGGGTTCTGAAAGTATTGGAATTCATATTTCATATCAATGAATTTGTATCACTTCATCTTTGAAACTTATACTGTGAAAAAGTTGCAATTCTATCTCGGTAGTTTTTTGAACAGATAACCTATTACATTCTGAAGAATCTTTTTCAAATTGTGGCAGGTTAATAACCCAGAGAAGTACGAAGAAAGGTTTCAATCTCCATAAAATAAATATTGTAAAACAACTTCAAATTCAAGTTTTCGTGATCAAATTCTAGTTCTTGATATAAGAGGTGTAAATTGAATTTTTTAAAGTTCCATAATAGATGAGTAGAGAATTTAGAAACAGATACTATAGGAACAAAAACATGAGCGAACACCACGATATTACACAGAGAGAAAATGCTGTGGTTGTTCTATTATCCAAAAATAATAAAAAACAATTCGAAAAGGAAAAGTCGTCGGTCGATTCACGCTTGGCAGCAACAACACGAATGACCCGACAAGTGCAGAATTCTCACCCTTTGTCGTGAGCTTGGAGGCCTATCGAACATCTCTTACTCAGCGATCGTTTTCAGATAGAACAATTCAATTCAATTCAATTCATTGCAAATTCAATACTACATATTATGACTGAAATATCACATATTGCAATACAAGGAAACCATATAGGCTTTGAGAGAGCCTGTCCATGGCATATTACATTGCTCTGTAATAACAGATGAATAGAATGATGTATAGAAAATGTATACTCAGTCAATGACTCTGGACTGAAGAGAGTTGATGAGATTAGGGATTCGGGTATTATTTTTGATAGCAAACTAACTTTCAGAAGTCATATAAATAAAATGGTGGATACTGCATCGAGAAATCTAGGCTTTATTGTCAGGAATAGTAGATATTCTCCCCTACTACACTCAAATCACTGTATTGCCATTTAGTCAGGCCATCACTTGAATATGGCTCCATTGTTTGGTCACCTTATTATCAAACACATATCGACAGCATCGAACGAATTCAGAAAAGGTTTCTAAGAAAATATTCATTTCGTAAGGGTACCTTTGCTGCCCATATAAACTACCAAACTATTTTGTGTGAACTTAATTTGTTAACTTTGTAGAAGCGGAGGCTGGTCTTAGAAATGTGTTTTCTTTATAAATTGGTTAATGGAATTACCATTTCTCCACTGTTACTAAGCATGATTAGGTGTAATACATTGGCGAGAACACGTAACCCTCCTCTTTTTGCCATTCCGTTTTATTCTACAAACTATAGCTACTATAACACTATCACAAGGATTAAAAGAAATTATAGTGAGCTGCAAAGTAACTGTGATCTATTCTGTGGTAGTATAAGTAAATTCAAAAATAGTGTTACTAAAAGAATTATGTGGGGTGTTAAGTAAATTTTATCATTCAGGGTGTTGTTATGAGTTAATGTTATGAGATAGATCAGGGCATAATTATGATTACTCATAGTATAGTTGTAGTGTTTTATAGTCGTGTATATTTTTCATACACTCTATATGTTCATTGTTCATAAGAAAACAAGTGACTCAATACTTGTCAATCAATCTTGAAATAAAAAAAAGTTATAAACTTCACACTTTCAAAAGCTTTATTCGATATATAATCATTCAATTATATCACTCGAACACAACAAGTTTGGCGACGAGGTAAACAAGATTCGGAAAAGTCAGCTTCAATATGAACACTCAGCAGTTTCAAGAATTCATGGACCTCCAGAACAAAATGATGTCCAACCTCCTATCTCAATTACAACTGTCGCAAACTCCAGTTAACGTTAATAAATCTTCCAAAGAAGAAAATGGATTGAATACCGCACTACTGCCTAACTTCGATAGTTTTGATGCCAAGAAAGAATCATTCACAAACTATAAATCAAGATTTCAGAATTACCTTCAAATGAAACAGATTAGTTCGAATAAACCATACTGTGCCCAACTACTTCTCAATTCCATTGGTGCCCAAAATTTCAATATGATTACAGCTTTAGCTGCTCCCAGAACTCCTGATCAGTTATCATATGACGACCTTATCAAGTTATTAGAAGAACATCTCGCACCTAAGAAAAGTATCCTGGTTGCCCAGCATAACTTTTTATCCGTTTTTCAAGGAGATCAGCAATCAATTTCAGAATTTGTAGCGACACTCAAAAGTAACATCAGTGACTGTGAATTTACATGTGAGTGTAAGAAATCAGTTGCAGATATATTCCTGCGAGCTCAATTCATTCGTGGACTTCATGACAATAGCATTCGTGAACAACTCCTTCAATCCGAAGTCAAGGATTTCAAAGATATTTTCACGAAAGCAACCGCCCTCGAATCTTCAAGAAATGATGCACGAACGATTGCTCAGCATACGAAACGATCATCTTCTACTGTTGATATAAATAAGGTCAATTGCTCAATTCAACCTGATCATCACAGACATAGGAGTAAATCACGCCAACGCTCCAGCAAATCACTACCACACGGATCACACAATCGCAAATTCAACCTCAATTCTCTAGGATTGCAAAACGTTTGTCTCAGATGTGGGAAATCTAATCATGCTACGAAAGACTGTCATAGTAAACAAACATCACTCAAATGCATGTCATGTCAAAAGACAGGTCACATATCAAAAGTTTGCATCACGTCATTAGTTGCCAAGAAGTCAAAATTCAATTCAACTAATCAAATACAGGATGATGAAGATTCTCAAGACATACGACAATTTGGCATACAACATATTGTTGACATTCATCAAAATCGTAGCATTCATGATAACGATATGAGCCGATATCACGCCTTGGTCAAAATAGAAGGCAAACCAGTCAAATTCGAAGTCGATTCAGGATCAGCTTATACTTTCTTGCCACGCCATCAGTTTGAAGAGTTGAATCTGAATATTCCCCTTCAACCAACAACCATAGGATTCCGTTCTTACACTCAAGATGTATTTGTACCTGATGGAAAAATACAAACGCGTGTAACATATGGAAATATCAGTATAGAGGATGACATATATATTGTACCAGATAACTACGCAGCCATCCTTGGACGCGTTTGGATTCGGCGTCTAAACATAAATTTGAATCAACTCGAGAAAGAAACTTTGAATTCGAAACCTCAATACAGCGTTAATGTATGTAATATCAACGAACTGAAGGCCAAATACCCAAACATCTTCGATCAGAAAATTGGATGTGTTCCTGGATTCAATGTGACACTGAAGTTACGAGAAGGTGTAACGCCATGCTTCTTTCGTGAGCGTGAAGTTCCATACGCACTCACTTCATTGGTAGAACAAGAGCTGAATATACTCGAGGAAGAAGGTATCTTAACGAAAATATCAACATCAGATTGGGGATCGCCCCTTGTCGTAATACCCAAGACAGATGGAGGTGTACGTTTGGCTGTCGATTACAAAATTGGTGTTAACGAACGACTCATGAACTCTCATTATCCTATCAGAAAAATTGCAGATATCCTCAATAGCCTCCATAACTCCAGATATTTCTGCAAACTTGATTTATACAAGGCATACCTTCATATCAAAGTTGATGAAAAATCAAGTGAAATTCAGACGATATCGACACATAGAGGAACATATCGGATGAATCGTCTTTCATTCGGGATCAAAACAGCCCCATCGGAATTCAATCGAATAATGGATCAAATTTTACGAGATGTACCTAAAACAGAGTTCTATTTCGACGACATTATAGTTCACGGCATCACCAGAGAAGAATGTGCTTCAAACCTCGATGCTTGCCTTAATCAACTACAGAGATATGACTTACATCTTAATTTACGTAAATGTCTATTCTTCCAAGAAGAAATCCAATTTCTAGGACATGATGTGAAATTCAATTCGATTATGAAATCGCCGGAAAGAGTTGCTGCAATAATCAATATGCCAATGCCATTATCGGTGGAAGAAGTCAGAAGATTCTTAGGCATGGTGACATATTACGCCAGATTCATTCACAATGCCTCAACCAAAACTGCTCCTGTACGTCAATTGCTGAAAACTAACATAAAATTCAAATGGTCAGCAAAATGCGAAGACGCTTTCATCAAGCTTAAACAAGAAATAGCCAGTGACCAGGTACTCATGCCATTTAATCCATCATTACCAGTGCAGCTAGCATGCGATGCGAGTCCCTATGGAGTAGCAGGGGTTTTATCACACATTGTTGATGGTATTGAGCGACCCATAGCCTTTGCATCGAGATCTTTAACTCCAGCAGAACAAGGATACTCGCAATTGGATCGTGAGGCATTAGCAATTATTTTTTCTGTAGATCATTTTTACCAATATTTATTTGCACGACCTTTCACCCTGATCACAGATAATCAACCATTAGTTCGAATTTTTCATCAACATGCAAAAATTCCAAGAATGACTTCAGCTCGACTTCAGCGATACGCAACATTTCTATCTGGATTCAATTATACAGTTTCATTCAGAAAGGGGAAAGATAATTCAAATGTAGACTGCCTTTCAAGAGCACCCGTTCAAGCAAAACTTCGAATGGATACGGTTATCAATAATGAGGTTCATCATTTGTGTGAATCCTACATCTTTCAAATATCATCACCAGAACTAACATACGAAAAGTTGAGGAAGGAGACACAAACTGATGAAACACTCTCATCCATATTGAAAGATCTCAAAGAAAATCCAAACTGCAGGGCTGAATTCACAATCGATTGCGACGTTTTATTCGAAGGTCAAAGAGTGGTCATACCTGCATCATTACAACCAGCAGTTTTAAAAGAACTCCATAAGACACATATTGGAATGACTAAAATGAAGCAACTAGCAAGACGTTATGTATATTGGAAATCTATCGACAAAGACATAGATCGTATGGTAAGAAGTTGTTCTTCATGTGCATCTGTTCAACCAAATTGTTCGAAAGCACCATTACATCCTTGGATGGAACCAGCAAACAACTGGCAGCGTATCCACATCGTTTATGCAGGACCATATCAGGGATATCACTTTCTTGTAGTTATCGACGCTAAATCTAAATGGGCTGAGATCATCCCTTGTAAATCAGCTCCAAACTCTTCACACACAGTTGAGATGCTACAAGAAATATTTGCACGAAAAGGATTTCCTGATGTCATCGTTTCTGACAATGCCACCATATTCACAAGTGAAGTGTTCAAAGTTTTCTGTCAAACAGCAGGGATTTTTCAGAAATTCATTGTTCCAGGGCATCCAGCTACGAATGGTTTAGCCGAACGCTATGTTCAAACCCTCAAGCATAGACTTGCTGCTATGGCTAATGAACCGTACTCAATGATCCAGAAAGTTCGTGAAATACTATTTCGCTACCGTGCAACACCGTTGGCAAATGGAAAAACACCATCTGAACTTTTCCTAAATCGACAGATTCGTATCACGCTTGACGCACTGAAACCTATTCATCATGAAAAGTCACCACCTTCCATGAAAAAGGTTCGTCAATTTAGTGTGGGAGAAAGGGCCCAGGTCAGATATTATTCCAATAATAAAGAAATATGGAAGCCAGCAACAATCCTCAATAAGTTTGGTCATCTTCATTATGAAGTCAAACTTGATAATGGATATGTATTCAAGAGACATATTGATCAGATGCGTTCTACAAACATTCCGGAGAAGAAGTCAGTTACCTTCGCTCCTGAAGTTGAGGAAATTGATAGAAAACAGGCAGATTCAGGATCTTCTATTCTATCAGATTTGGTAACAATTCCATCTCAAAACCAAGCAATTATTGAGCCTGATAAGGGCCAAAATGAGTCGAATGAACCAGAGCAAATTCTACGTGAGGTACAAGATCAACCACTCCAACCAGTACCGACAGGTTCTCGCAGATCAGGCCGTCCTACGAAGCGTCCTTCCCATTTGAAGAATTATGTTGTTAGATGGACGTAAACTAATAATCATGGGAGATTGTAGTGTTTTATAGTCGTGTATATTTTTCATACACTCTATATGTTCATTGTTCATAAGAAAACAAGTGACTCAATACTTGTCAATCAATCTTGAAATAAAAAAAAAGTTATAAACTTCACACTTTCAAAAGCTTTATTCGATATATAATCATTCAATTATATCACTCGAACACAACAATAGTTTTCTTAATTTCTCCTATTATTGTTATTATTGCTATTATATTTTCTGAATAATGGTGTAACCGTTGAAATAAATAAACTCTAGAAATCTTTACCGAGAGAGTTAATATCAATTTGTATCACCTGTACCATGATTCACGCGGAGTTCTTTGAACATTAGAGGTCCCCGTGTCAATCTGTACATAACCACCTGATCATTATCCTCATTCCCTCTGTTGGCATTTCTGGATGGCATCAACATAATTACCCCAACAGCATCGCAAAGGACCACGACTCATCCATATTCGCTAGGAAGAACACGTTGCCCTATAATCCCTCCAGAAACGCACAGGTGTGCCGCCACAAAACCCGGCCGCATACATTTACTCACATGCGGATCTAATGAAATGATCGCCATAGCTCAAGATTAATATGCGGGTCAGTTCGCATGGACTCCTGCAGCCCTTTGTGCCGTGTAAACAGGGAAAACCCGCTGGGGAGGACCTCCTTATGGCTAGGGAGCTGTCAGGAGCAGGCAGGCTAGGGTGAGAATAGGTCCAAGGCGGAAAGTGTACACTATTTGATACAAATTATTATTTGAGATGAAATTATATCATATTCATCGTAGGTTTCTTGAAAATACGAGTGTCAATCCATAAATAAAAGATTTTTCCGCAAATTTGACATATCAAACAAAATTTGTTAAAGAAGTAGTCAAGATTTCCTCACTGCAAAGAATAGTATATTATACACCGAGGTGGGAAGTGATTCTTTCCTGTTATGAGATCAGTCAGTTAACCGAAACGCAAAGCTTCGAGGTTAGCTATGATCTCGAGACAGGAATGAAACTTCCTACCGAGGTTTGTATACTATTTTATTTACAACCATCATATCTCGATAAAAGTTAATAAACCTCTGTTTCGTTCTGAACATGTCTGAAATATTACATTAAACGACAAATTACCAAAAACGCGGTTTTCTCAGAATAATAAAGTAGATATATTGTTACCGTGACTACGGGGTATACAATTGTCACCAATATAAATAAATGTCAGATAAAGTCAATAGATGACGGATAAAGTCTAGAATAGATGAAATGAGGGCAGCAAATGAGGGCAAGAAATGAGGGCGGGAAGTAGAGGTGTGTAATGTGACACTTCCCAACCTTCAATGATGTTAGTAGTAACAGCATTACATATATGGTTGTGAATAAATAATATTACCTCACTGCTTTTAGTATTCTGACAACATATACCATCAATATGAAACTACACTGAGGAAATTCAAGTAGCATGCATCAAATTAATTAGCTGTCTTCATCTGACTCACTGAAGCGAAAGCAATAGAATATTTTGGTAGTCTCTCATTGATGCACTTCTGGAAGACGTGGCTTTTGCCGAATATGTCTTTGGATTCGCTCCTGTACAGTAGTTGAATTATTCTGTGCTGATACTAGGCCGTAGAGACGCATCCCAAAACGAACTTAATTGAATTATATCTATACCTACCTACGTTTGACAGTATTTGAAGCGTTTTCGTCGCCCCATCTACTCTACAATATCGATATTTCTTACGCTATAAGGTAGAATACGATTAAATTTCCACAAAATTTATTGTCTTCGCGACATGTTTCGATACACTGTATCTTTATCAAGCGGATGTATTTAAACAATAAATTATTCTTTGTTGAAAGCTCCTTAAATACATCAGGGCCTACTATAATTATCCCTGATTCCTAGAAATACAACTGATACTGATGATGATTCCTAAACTTATGAAATGATGCTGATTCCTGAAATTATACAATGATACTGATTCCTAGAATTACAACTGATGATGATTATGATATCTGAACATAGTTACTACTTATTAATTGAATGAATTCAACAAAGGGGAACTATTGAGATCCAACTGATCATTTAGCAAACAATTTGGATTTTTCAGTTTATTGATTTCCAAAAATTCTAAATAATTAAGTCTTATGCCTTTATTTTCAACATGCAGAATTTCGAAATTTTTATCGAAGTCATGGCCTTCCTCCAAAATGTGATTGGCATATGATGAATGAGTTGTTTTATTTTCATAATTCATACAATGTTCACGTATGCGGCTTTTGAATGGTCTACCTGTCTGGCCAATATATACTTTGGAGCAAGATCCACAATTCAATTTATAAACTCCCGATTTTTCATCTTTTATTGTTTTATCTTTGTTATTCTTGATAAACCTTCCCAACGTGTTATCTGTTCTATATGCTACTCTTGAATTTTGTTTATGCAAAAATGAAGCTATTTTTTCTGTAGCAGGTCCTGAATAAGTTAAAATACTACAGAAAAAATTACTTCATTTTTGCATAAACAAAATTGTAGCGTAATAACTATGGATTTCCATCAAGTAAAGGCCACCTCAATCAAAACAAAAAAATCGATATTTCTGTTTACTTGGCAATGTGAGACAAGGTTATCTTCTCTGAAGGATAAGGAAGGTGCAGAACAATGGTACAAATTAGTATCTATTTGTCAGTTTTACCATTGTTTATAGAGATTTATAGTTAATGCCTGTGTGAAAACGATTCGAAGCGTTTTTGTTACGCCATCTTCCTTATTGTCTTTATTGCTGTTCACTTGACAATATTCGACGAAGTTTCCTTCTCTTCAGTTCTGTCTGTCAGTTCGACTGAAATGTTGATAGAAAGATAACGAATCTTCAAAATAGAGTTGACGATTGAAGTTTATGAAGGAAATGAAAGTTCAGTCATTTGAATAATCTTCAAAACATTAATGATGAAACGAAATCAGTAGTGTCATTTACTTGTAGTATCCATCCCTTCAGATGATATTTCCATATGATTGACTAGCTATATCTCTATAGACAATGGTTTGACTGAAATGTTGACAGAATGCTAATGAAGCTTCAAAGCAGTGTGGACAATAAAATTTTATACGGAAAACGAAAGTTTAGTCCTGAAAATACTCAGAGAATATGAATGATTTACAAATATTCCGCTATTTCTGATTTGATTGCCATATATTGAAAATGAAGTTCGTTCAATTCAAAAACTGTGGCACGTCATCAGGGGCGTTGTCATATTTTGAAGTACACTATAGCCAGAATGTCACATAATTATGACAAGACAAGACAAGACATGAGAAGGTTTATTGACTACGTTACATTTTACAAGAAATGTTTGTAGCAAGTCACAAATAGTATCTCGTGTCGAGACGAAACACTGTGTATAAATTAAAAAATATTAACTACAGCTTGTCTAAAATAATGAAAAAATGACATTACATTATCACATTTTTCTGAAATGATCAATGTATTCATTGACAGAGTAGAAGTAGAACCTCAAAAGATATTTTTTCAGGCATTTTCTGAATCTAGAAACACCATAACTCTTGAATTCATCTGGCAGGTAATTATAAAGATTGTAGTTATGGGAATTGTTTTTGCATTTAGTTAGTCGAAAGCGATTAGTTCGTATTTTATTTGCGTTTCTAGTATCGTGATCGTGTAGATCCAATTGTTTGATCAGTGAATCAGTTCTTTTATGCATTTCAACCAGTAAGCTGAACAGAAAAAGGGTTGGTAGCAGCATTATTTTCAATTTCAAGAATAGAGGTTGGCAATGTTCTCTGAAGCCTGCGTTTCCCAAGATCCTGATAGCTTTTGCAATTTTAAAATTTGTAAGGCACCACTGGAATTTCCCCATAGAATTACACCGTAGCTGATATGCGAATTAAATAATGAGAAATACATTGTTTTGAGTGTTTCGTAACTAATGACTTCTTTGCTTTTCAGTTGGTCAACGTGTTTATTCCATGTAAGAGAGCTGTCCAGAGTTATTCCCAGTAATTTTACATCATCCACACCTCTTGAACAGGCAATTGGAGAACAATTCAGTTTTTTAGTTTTTTCGGGATTTAACTTGAGCTTATTTACGCTGAACCAAGCTTCTGCCTTTTGTTCAACCTCTGCAGATATTTCTGCTAGTTTATATGCATTTTCGTCAGAATATATTAAGGTAGTGTCATCGGCAAATAATACAGATTTGAATGGCTTCATGAATGTACTGATATCATTCACGTAAATTATGAATAAAAGAGGACCTAACACGGAGCCCTGAGGCACCCCATGTTTGACAAGTTTGTAATTTGATGTGGAATTGTTGATAGATACAGCTTGATAACGATTTTTCAGGTAGGATTCAGAAAGAGAGAGTGTAACTCCCCTTACACCATAATAATAAAGTTTCTGTATTAAGATATCATGCGATATGCAATCAAAGGCTTTGGATAGATCGCGAAGCGTATATGGAATATCAGATAATTATAGAAGTGATGTATTTATTATGAAAGGAGTGAAATCTAAAAAATACCTCACTACGTGTATATTATTCATTAAAATATGGAAGTTCATACATGAAATAGTTCTTTTTCGAGTAGTTTTTTCAATAGGGGCCAATTTCGAGGAATCGAGATTTTCCCGTTTTCAAAAACCAAACACTCACTACGTTCATACACGCTATTTTTGCTACGAATAACACTCGTATCCAATACTGCAGCATTTGTATGCCTATTGATTTCACGCATTGGAGGCGATTTAAGAGCTTCGGTATCTTTATTCTATATACTTGTTTCTAGCTACACGCTAGAAGTGAATTAATGACGGTAGATTACGAATACAATTATTCACTATGTTATTCTTGATTTGCCTCTCTAACTTGCACTATATTCTCGTTCTCTTTCGAAATAACCAATGAAAGATGCCACCAACTTTTCGCAGCGCTCATTCACATCTTTCGTCATTTCCACGTATATCTTTGGACTGATACTTGCCATATGGTGAGCGAAATACACAGTTTCTGATTGCAACATCCAATTTGAAATACCAAAAAGACGTTAACACAGCACTGTCACTTTTTAATAACAATTGTCAATTGATTACTCTCAGATTCCAAATGGAGTGCGGCAACATCGAGAGTGCTGCCAACTAAATTCCTAAGAACAACAGGCGCCAAATTCGAATATCAGTGCAAACAATCCCATGCACTTTCATCAATGGATTAGTACTAATGTGATGATTTTATGTCGTCATCGATGACGTGCAACAGTTATTGAATTGTATTAACTATATGTATAAGTGTATATGTATAAGTGATCGAGAAAATGTGCTATTTGAGCTACGAAATTGGTAAGAAAACACATGAATTGAAAAATAATCTGTTTCGAGTTCTAAGTAACCAAGATCGAAACTCCGTAATCGCTGAATGTTTTATGTTGGAGTCTCGCGCACGTCAGAAATCTAAAAAAGTACCACTCGGAATAAGATTTTGAATCCAATATAACATGAATTCAATAGACAAAAACAAATGAACCGAATAGCTACAGCGTTCCTCCCATTCTATTTTCTTCGGCTTCATATTAATGATTTGCTCGAGAAAAGATCTTGTTCAATACATAGTTTTACGGACGACAGTAATCTTTATATTAGATGCTCTACCAGAGACAAGCTCGATAAACAAAAATTCAAGTAAATATTCACGTCACTAGAATTAATGATGAATTGTAAAAAATAATAGAGTTGGATGACATGAACTTGGTGGAATTTAATGCTGGGAAAACCAAGTCACCAGTTCTCAAGGAAAGCCGATATCACTGTCTAGTATTCAGATGTCAAGAATAACTATTCCTACAAAGTCAAGTATCTCGATGCTAGGAACTACAATCAGTGATAATCTCATGGGAAAACCATGTGATATCAATCCCTAAAGATGCTTCCCAGAAACTTGTATTTCTATTTCTTGCGAAGAAATACTTCACTTCTCGTCAGCTTCTAATGATCTACAAGGCACAGGTACGACCCTTAGAATATAGTTCTCATGTGTGGAGTTTGGAACCAAAATATTCATTGAGGCTTCTCGATTCCATTCAGAGAAAAGCAATCCATCTTGTTGGTGATTTATAGCTCACAGACTCGCTTACTTCATTGGAACATCGTAGAAGGGTCGGAGACTTGTCTTCACGGTCAGTGGTCTTCTGAATTGTCATCAATCGTTCCACCATTAGCAATATCTCTACGGATGACTCGACGAGTACATAATTCCCACCACTTTGTTGTGAATTTGGAGGCCTGTCGAACCTCTCTTGCGCAGGTTTCTTTTTTCAATAGAATAAATGAGCTTCGGAACTCCTTGCCGAAAGAGGTTTTTCCTGAGCCTTACAAACTTCAAAGATTCAAAGTGAAAGTTAATTCGTATCTCCTGTCCCTTGATTCACGTGGTGTTCTTTGAACATTATAAGGCTGCCCTTTCGCGTGAATCTGCATAAAAAAAGCCAGAAATGAGACGTTACCGATATATTAGCAATACTGCCATCCATACTACAATCCATTTTTCGTTCATTCTTTGGGTTCTTTCTTTGGATCGATGTTCTCTCTCTCCCAGTCCAGGATTTTCCGTCTATGACCAAATCGAACTCAACGCTCCTTCAGACAAGCCCCCGGCCCACAACCTTTCGGGTCGGCCGGCCGGCCAGCCGCTGCCCTTTGTACCACAAAAAAGAACGAAACCGCCGCAGAGGCCATCCATAGGGCTCGTGATTGGAGGTGCGTAAAGCGGAACTTTTTACTGCCGCGTTTTTCTTTTGAGCGATTGTAAAAGCGGAACGCCGTGCTTTTTCTTTATTTTCGCTACAAAAACTCTGAGCAATTACGTGCGAGGGGGTAATGGAGGGTGGCCCGGCTGTAGGGGCTGTTAACCGACTGTCATTTGTTACGTTTCGGTCGGGAGTGTGGAGTGGATGTACAGTTGAGTGAATTTACATCAAAGAGAACGTTATTTTTTTTCATTTACTTCTGTAACCATCGGACTGAAGTTCTATTTGAGTCTAGTGTGATGGATTTATTATATAACTTTGTATATTTTTTCTGTAGTTTTCTTGGTTTGTAACCTACCACAATCTGAAAAAATAAGAATCAATATTGATTTTTAATCTACCCAGTTCTTTCTGGATAGAACAAGTCCAATTAGTCAGCAACTTCTCGTATGACTCAAATTTTGTCTATTAGAAAAATAATAAGCACTAATATATATGAAAATACTTATCGTTAACGTTTCGGAAACTAAATCCGCTTCCGTTCTCGAAACTCGTAGCAAATTCCTGTTCAAATATCTCTTGTTGGCAATCTTCGTAATTAACATTTGTCAAATATTTCAATTCTGACATAACATTTTGTCCTCCAGGAGGGGTAGCCATCCGCGATCCATATCAAGCGAACTCATAGATATGCATTCTTCACCAGACAGCATGATGAAGGCAGATTCCTTCAATTTTGTTTCCTGCCATTGCTCTCTTTCGTAATAATATCAGTGTCGTTCCTTTCTACTGTGTGATCTCCATCGGCAGTAAGAATTTGTTTTGATAATTTAGAACCACCTATCTGTCTTTTCCTGACCTACATCTTGTGTTCACTCTTTTGCACTTCCAATGGTCGAGACGTTTCACTGATATATTTTTGACCGCAGGAATAAGGAATTTGATAAATACATTTTTTTGTGTTTTCCGTTGTTATTTGGTTTGGTACGTGTCAGTATTGACCTCAAAGTATTTGTTGTTTTTAATGTTGTTCTAACATTATACTTGTTGCCGATCCGTTTTACCTTTTCAGACAAACGAGGGACATAAGGTATAATGTTTGATACAGATTGTGTATTTTGTGTAGGTTATATGTCTCCATTGTGGACTGTGTTCGGATCTTCAATTTTTGTAAAAGTTTTCTCTATGGATTTTTTTGGATATCCATTTACAAACCCAGAAAACTACAGAACAAATATTGATTCACCACAAAATAATGACGTTCAAACAGCACTTTGTATGATATTGTTTCATTCCGTATGAATGTTGTAATTCACCAATGTTTAGCTCAGTAGTGATCATGTATGAAACTATGTGAGTGAAATGATTAAATATATAACTCTCAAGTGTGAGTGGATCAAAAAGCAATATTGAGGTCAAAAAACTCGTCAAATCACTAGGTCAAAAGAAATTGAATCAAGTAATACACTGAAATCGAAACAGAAAATTAAAATTAATATCAGCCAATAAAAAATTAAATGATTCAAAAAATAAATTAATAATAAATAATAAAGGTGACGAACTTTTTGGGACTTTTCTTTCCCCACCCTCACACAAATACAAGAGAGACAATATTCGTTATAGCGTTTTCTGCCTCAGCCTAAACAAATATCGCCCAAAAGAGAAAAGAAAAAACGTACAAAATATCAAGATTTGCTCTACGAACTCTGCAAGCTCCACACGAACTATTCTATCTGATTATAGGTGTTTACTCTGTGGTTTCAGATCAATACTACTCTCGTATATGCCGGACTATCCGCAATGATCTTGGCCAGGAGAATGCATACATTTGCTCAGGACACACGATTTCTGGAGCCAGTGATCACTCACTCCGCGATACGTGAAATGGTTATTGGTTGATGTTACTAACTAGTGGAAAGTATGGACCTGATTTTGACGCTATTATAATGATAATACGTGATAAAATGAAATATTGAATAGAAAATAGTAAAATCAATCAAAATTTATATGGAGGAATATGAATCACCATGAACAAATGTTGCAACAATGTTTCAAGTTGAGTGTATTCACGACGTGTCGATCGCTGCTATTCGCAATTTAAAAAGTTATGATACACCTAAATTGCACTTGCAAAAATAATTTCGTTGATATGGTGGTTGGGTTGGAGTGGCTTGAAGTGGATTCATGCCATTTGCAACTGTGTAAATCATTGGCATTTTATGCTGCATTTTCATTAGAAATTCCTCTTGCGCTTTGATCATGGGTGTGATTGGATGAAAAGGGGATGTTTTGAAATTAGTTTTTTTCATTGGTGGCTCTTCATTGAAATTCAATCTGTTATTATCGAATACGCAAAGCAAATAACTCTTCGGAGGGTTGGATTTCCTGGGGTTAAAATGAAAGTGAAAACATTGGAATATAAAATGGTCTACTGAAAATGGAGGGTTTGTTTATCTTGGATAGAAGAGGAGGATGTGAAAATTAGTGTGGAATGGGTCCACCACAAAACTAACAAGTATTTTCTCTCTCTAGAAGCACGGAAGTTGAAGCTCCAATAAGATTTTTTTTCGTTTACCATGTGTCGTGAATACAATAAAAGTGGCACGTAGTAATGAGGCGTGATTTAAATACAGCACTGAAAATTTGACTATTTTTTATAGTAAAAAACTGACAATCTACTGCGGCTCAAAAACCAGCAGATTACTTTCAAAAAATTTTGAAAATGAACACTCTTTTTTCTGTCATTCATTGATTAATTACTCTTGTCAGAAATTATTTCAACCCCAATCATTCTGTAGTTTATGCTGAATATCTAGATGATTATAGTGATTGTGTACCTGGACACTCCACCAATTTACTAATTGTCGCATCCGCCAAAACTTGAAAGCTGTTTTCAAATTCCATAAATATTCCATCGGATAGCGGAATCTTTGTGTCACGGACTTTCTAATGCTTTATGTTGAACATATCGTGCCAACTACCTTTATAGAATGAATATACTTTACTGGGAGCAGATAATGAAAATAATTATTTTTAGGCGTAGTCACCAGAATATGAGCATAAGCGCATTCGGCAAATCTAGAAATACCACAAGTGAAGCAGTACTAGAGGGGTCGGTAACTTACATTTTGAATGAATACGAGTATTGTACTGTCATTGACACATGAAATCATTTCCTATAACTGGACTCGCGCACTGATGTCCCCTATGTGGTAACATGTTTTTGATTGAGAAGGAAAAGTTTATATATGTTATGATAGTTCTGAAAACGAATACATACCAAATGAATTGAAACCCATTTGAAGTTTGAGTTGTTACTGTAATTCCAAATCTCACAAGTATGTATAGTATGTTTCCATTTTCATTTGCAAATATTTTTTTTGGGGTTCCGAGGAATAATGACAGGTATTTCTATCAATTTCAAAACTGTTGGTGATGTAGAGTTAATATAGACCAGGTAGCAGTCAGTTCATCATTTCTCATTTTGTGAAATGCAATTTCAAATAATTCGGCAGGCTGCTGATTTTTGGTGTTTTCCTCATTGGGAAGGAATATTTTTTCAGCGTTGCAACTCTTTGGTCAAGAATAGACGTCTGCCTTTCTACACTCATATATACAGCGTGAGCAAATTCGCTTGATATGTTAATGATAGATGACTTATGATATTTCTTTCCATCTCAAAACTGTTGATGATATAACAGGTTATATGGACTGGACGGCATTGACATATTATCTGAACTAATTTTTTCATAGCCTGCCTTTGGAACAGAAAAAACTTCAGGCTGAGTTAACCTTGCGTTTTTTTCACTGTATACTTCCAATCAGTATTCGTCATGAATTTTTGTCAATGTCGCTGGAAAACTAATTGCAATTCCCATACACTTGAAACTTGTTTTTCATTACATTTTTTCGAAATACATTCGTGTAAGTTGTAAGCCAATCTTTATCATTCGAAATAGTACTTCTGCATGATTTTTGTGATTTATGTAATCTTTATAAATACATATGTTATATATTTGATGTTCATTTGATTATTTGATTAGTTATTACCTGTATACTTTCAATGTACCTTGGAAACTGTCCTAATAAACTCAATGTTTGTCATTGCCTCATATTCGCCTAAAAACTATAATATCACAATATATATATATATATATATATATATATATATATATATAAAGAGGTTATCAAATATATATATATACCAATAGCGTCATAGTGACCTACTAGATATATTAGTTTCGTATTTTCGCATTTATGACGATTTATCTCAGTAGTTGTTCGTAAAATAATTTTTTGCTGTGAACTGGTTTATTTTGGGCAAAAAACCCAAGAGACATTTTTTGTTTAGAATGAAATAGGCTATCGGAAATGAATTTTTGAATGGTAAACAAATAATGAGAAAAGAGTTACATTGAAAATAAATTTTAGGGGTTGCGTTTTCCACCCATCACAACCATGGGTTAAACCAAATAAATGACTGGCTAAGTGTCTTCTTGGTAGTACAAAACGTCAGGTTAATTTCAATATTGTAACTCTTTCGGTGCTTGTGAAAAAAATTGTTGGGGTTGCGTTTTCCACCCCTTACAACCATGGGGTGAACCAAATAAATTACTAGGTAAGTGTCTTTCTGATCGCACAAAACGTCAGGTTAATTTCAATATTGTAACTTTTCCAGTGCTTGTGAAAAAAATTGTTAAATAATTTTCATGTACCCCCTTTTAGGGGCTGTATCTTAATAAGGGATGCTCAAATGAAGTTTCTTTATATGGAAGATCCTATCTTTTTTTCGATGAGGAATCACCTTCTTGAATGTTTTTACACTTATTCAGTTACACCCTGTATATAAGAAACTTGTATGGAGGCTTTTAACAAAATTATTATTTTTTTGTCCAGATCACGATTTTTTCATTTTCATGTATTCTTTCGAAGGCAGACTGTAGTAAAAAATCTGTCACTACCGCCCACTGTCTTATAATGAAAAGGCCTGTATCTAACGAGGTATGAATTTAGCAACCTCTGCTGTTTCAATTCTCCTGAAATGGTTCGATTAAATATGTGAGCCTTCAATGCATGCACCATCTACAAATTGTCGTTGACTGCAAAACATAGAATTACATTGTTTTCAGAAATCCGTAGATCAGAAAAAATCTAGAAAACACCGGTAAACAAATCTCGATTCATTTAATTGTTTCACAGATGAAATATATTCACATGATATTGTGCCTTTCACTTTTCAAATTTTTGTCACCCAAACAAACATTTCGTTTTGACCAATTATCAGCTGAATCCTCTTTCAATTATTCCCTGTTATTTCACCATTTCCATCAGCAAACAACTCAATTTCTCCAATGACCATTCAATCTCGATCCAAACTTTATTAATAACACAACCAGAGATAACTGGATTTCGATTTCAATGGGAACACTACATTTTCAGCTGGAACAGTTATTGCTCTTGCCACAATTAATCTGCTGGAATCTTCCGAAATGTATTTGCGAAAGCCGCAAGAAATTCCTCGACGAAAATCCATGAGCGCCGTGAACTGGAATTCAGCCGGAGCGATTTCTCGTAATGATCTGCGGGAGAAACTTCGAATGAGTCTGTGATAGTTGTCTGTGAAGCAAATGAAGGCATGGATTTTCATCAAGTCTCGATCAATTTCATCAGAAATACTGAAGTACAAAGTTGAATGACTTAATTTCATTGATCGATCAAACCTTTAATATAGAAAAAAACTTTTACAGAAATTGAAAATTCGAACACAGTCTACAATGGAGACATACAACTTACACATAATACACAATCTGTATCAAACTTTATACCTTATGTCCCTCGTTTGTCTGAAGAGATAAAATGGATCGGCAACAGGTATAATGTTACAACAACATTCAAAACAAATACTTTAAGGTCAATAATGACACACCAAACCAAATAATACAACGGAGAACACAAAAAATTGTATTTATCAAATTCCTTGTTCGTGCGGTCAAAAATATATCGGTGAAACGTCTCGACCATTGAAAGTGCGAAAGAGTGAGCACAAGATGTACATCAGGAACAGACAGATAGGTGATTCTGAATAACCAGAACACATTCTTACTGCCGATGGAGATCACACAGTAGAATGTAATGACACTAAAATTATGACAAAAGAGAGCAATGGCAGGAAACAAAAATTATAGGAATCATGCTGTCTGGTGAAGAATGCATATCTATGAGTTCGCTTGATATAATAATAATAATAATAATAATAATAATAATAAATGGTCTTTATTCAATTAAGAAAAGGCGGGGTGTCAGCAGATGCATATGGATCGCAGATGGCTGCCCCTCCTGAAGGACAAAATGTTATGTCAAATTTGATATAATTTGACAAATGTCAATTACGAAGATTCTCTACGAGAGATATTTGTATTTGAACAGAAATTTGCGTATAAGTTTTGAGAACGGAAGCGGATTTAGTTTCGAAACGTTAACGATAATTATTTTCATATATTTATCAGTTCTTATTATTTTTTTTTTGATAGGCAAGAGAAGTTGTTGACTAATTGGATTTGTTCTATCCAGAAAGAACTGTTTTTCAATAGACGCAAAATTTGCCCTTCTACACTTGTATAGATTCCAATATTAATTCTTATTTTTCAGATTGTGGTAGATAACAAACCCAGAAAACTACAGAACGAACTCTCATAATAATTTTTGACCAAAAAATCCATTTCAACCTTTTGTTTGTGTTCGATTACCTTATTTGGCTTGTATTTCTTATCCTTTCGCTCTTAGCAACAGGTTTCAATAGACTTGATAACATAGACAATGGAAGTCCGAACCATTACCATTCAGCAAGGAACATTGTCAACAACATTCAGAAGTTCAAAGGTTTTCTTGCATGTGACATACTTCCACAGGTATCCTTTAAAAAAATTACTCCGGCTCATACCAAAACATCAGATGTTATCAAGGATCCAGCGTAATATTAGGCAGGACATTCCTGCGAACTACTTCCTCATAGTATCCATCTTGTTGAACTAAAGTACTACTTTCAATATCTCAAAGAGTTTGTCTTGTATGAAGTATGTTAATAGGTTTTCAAAATCACTTGAAACTTTTTGAATATGCAGGAAAGCCCTGTAATATTCAAAAAACACCGCGTGAATCAAGAGACAGGAGATACGTATCAACATTTACTTTGAATTTTTGAAGTTTGTAAGCCTCAGGAAAGACCTCTTTCGGCAAGGAGTTCCAAAGCTCAGCTGTTCTATTGAAAAAAAACTCCCTGAGCAAGAGAGGTTCGACAGGTCTTCAAATTCACAACAAAGGAGTGGGAATTCTGTACTCGTCGAGTCATCCGTCTAGATATTGCCGAGGGTGGGACGATTGAACACAATTCAGAAGAGCACCGACCGTAAAAATATCTATAGAAGAGAAACAAGTCTCCGACCCTTCTACGATGTTTCAATGAAGTGAGCGAATCTGTGAACGAAGAATCATTAACAAGACGGATTGCCTTTCTCTGAATAGAGTTGAGAAGCCTCAATGAATGATTCAGTGCCAAACTCCATTCATGAAAACCTAATTCCAAGACAGGTCGTATCTGAGCCTTGTAGATCATTAGAAGCTGACGAGAAGTGAAGTATTTCTTCTCACGAAATAGAAAACCTAGTTTCTGGGAAGCACCATTAGCGATCGATCCCACATGGCTTTCCCATGAGAGATTATTACTGATCGTAATTCCTAGCATCGAGATACTTGACTTTGTAGGAATAGTTACTCCTGACATCTGAATACTAGATGATGATAGATCGGCTTTCCTTGAAGAGAGACATGCCTGGGTTTGCCTAGCATTAAATTCCACCAAGTTCATGTTTCCCTATTCTATCATTTTTACCAAGTCATCGTCAATTTTATTCAAGTGAAGGCGTTTTTTAATTCTTGTTTTTCAAGTTGGTATAGGGACTCTGGAAGAGAAACTAGTATGAAGAGTTCTGTCGTCCGCAAAATTATCTACTGAACAAGGTGTTTTTTGTCACAGTACACTCTATAAGTATACAAATACAAAGTCTTTGTGTCTTTTTTTTTCATCCAAAAATACAAAGGAATTTTACATACATCTCAAACTCTAGAAAACATTCAATTAGCCGCCTTTGTGTTACGTCATAGGTCAACACTCCCTGCGCCCGCGTACTAGGTAGCATATCCGTCCACAGTTGTTATAACATGCTAACGAACTAGTGAACTCATTAGTGAGTTGTGTTTTGTTTTGTTCCATATCTGCATTTTACTACTGTTACTTTTGTTTTGCATAGGTATTCAATAGCACGGATGAAAGATTTGAAAAAGAACAATTAGATAATCTTCCTAAAATAGGAGGATGGTTGCTCACAGTTTTACGTAAATAATGATTTTGTTGCTGCCGAAATGCGAGGAGTATAAGTATAGATTATAAAGAATACGAAAAAAAATTCAGAATAAGTAAACATTCTCAAACTGCTGAAGATATTTCAATTTGATAATCAAACGGACAATACAAAATATTCCGCCTATGACGCCGTTGCAATGGAATGCGTACCGTAAATCAAAACAGAGTAATTCGGTATAATTAGGAAAGTTTCCGAAAGTTCTAATTGTCTTTTTTGTTTGATTGGAGTTGTGCGTGGAGAACCGAGAATAGCGGAAGCGTTACAAGAATAAGTTTTTAGATTATTTGGATATTACCCACAGACAAATATTGGGGTTCATTATTCACTGATTGCTCAGGGGATTGGGGAATGTGAACTGGTGTACAGATATTATAGTTTCTCAGAAGAAGAGATAATTTTAGGCTATACTTCGAGATTGTCTGAATTGATCAGACAAAAATATAAATCTCTATGTGGAACTCTGAATTATTGGCAGGTATCGTCGTCGGTTATTTCCAGTAAACTAACTCCAGACGGAGTTTACGTGAAATAGCATCATATTTAGAATTTTATATTGTGAAAAGAATATTGCTGTGACGTCATTTGCCACTGAAATGGGGAAACCACTTTCTTCTTCCAAATGAAGAGGGGGCTTGTGATATTATTTTTGAAAGGTGATCTAATTCCCTGTCCAACACTGAATTACTTTTGTGTATCGAACATGCTGTGTCTGAGTTCATGAACATGAACCTCAACTTCTGCAAGGAGAAATTGAATCAGTTTTAATTCACGACAGAGCTAGTCGTGATTACCATGGGGGCTAATCAGAGGCTATTGAAATGATTTTGAGTGATTTTCATATTAACTCTTTTTGACATTATGATTTCTCCCAGTTCTTAGACTATAAGTATATGGTACTCGGTAGTGTAGAGGTTAGCACATCCGCCTATCAAGCGGAAGTCCGGGGTTCGACTCCCCGCCAGGCCACCGTGCTGGGTAATCGCACGTTAAAAGGTAAGACCTGGGTGATCCATTGCTCGCACAAGTTTAGACTTCTGAGGGTTGACGTTCGTCAGCTGGTTAACGGAAACGAACAATTTTAGAACAATTTTTGGAACAATATAAAAAAAAGTAGCACTGATAATAACTGCTAACGGCTGATTTATCTCCCACTGAGAAAAAAAAGTAATGGATGAGAAAAGTTGATAGCACCCTCTTGATAGCAAATGACAACACATTATTGATTTTTACACCGAACGGTACCATAACCTTTTACCGTTGAAAATCAATTCTATTAGCCCACGAGGATAATACAGGAACACCTGAGGTCTGCTAAAGATCCAAGAGACCCTCTATCCAACGCTGGGGTATATAAGATTCTGTGTTCATGTGGAAAAGTATATGTTGGAACTACCAAACGTAGTTTCAAGACACGGATTAGTGAGCACAGTCGAAATTGTCGATTGGGACAAACTGAAAAATAAGCTGTAGCCAAACACGTTCTTCTCGATAATCATAATATTCAATATGATGAAACCTCAATACTCCCAACAAAAACACATTATTACACTTGTTCATACCGTGAAGCAATTGAGATATATGAGCATAAGGATAACTTCAACAGGAAGGAAGAGGGACAACAAACAAAATTTGGTATCCCGTTCTAAAGACATTGACGATAAAGCCAGACAGAAATACAGAATCCGACGTACGACAGAACAGGGTCCAACCAGAAGATATTAACAAAGAAGTACCTCCAGATTTGCCATTAGTCATAGTAGACCCACAGGAAGGAGTTCAACTTAGACCACGCCGCTGAAGATGGCTGCCGCAGATGCAGCCGAAAGCTTCGGAACCCAAAATTCTTGGACACGGCCCTCAAGCCCGAAAAAATTGCAATTTACTATAATTACTGTTTGCTTTTCATGAATAACAGTTGTAATGTCGTTTCTTGACTATTTTTTAGCGAGATTTGTTCATTTTTGTTTTTAACTGCAACATGAGATGCAGAACGACACCGTTCTACTTTTCTATCAGTACACCTGAAAGTGGTTATTTGTCTTCACCTCTCAATGAAGGTAATATAAATGACTGAGTTGGTGAGCCGCTGTTTTGGAATAACTTCTTCTATCCACTCGAATGAAAAGCAACACAGAATAGTCGAAACATCTGTAAGTAAGGGATTGACGAGGTCTCAGTTTTCAACATGCTACTTCCTGCCAATAGACTAACCCATCATCAACCAGGACTAGTATAGTGGTAGTATAAATATTCTGTCCGATGGCTTCACTACAAATAGTAGCCTTTTGTAAAATTCACTTTCGAAAATAAAATTCATAATTGAAATTTTCGTGTTGATTCGAAATGGATGAGTTAAAGAAAATTGATCATTGGTTCACACAACCTTAGACTTGAACCATTACAGACATCTCAAGATATTCGAAAATGGTTCATTAGTAAAATAATTTGATTCAACCTAACTGGTGTAAGTATCATGGCAAGTCAGATAACCGGGTGCTCTTCCCCTTCTCATAACTGGGTCAAACATAGAGATTCTCGTCCAGTGAAACAAATTCAATATGCAACTGGGTATGGAAAATCGACTACAACGAAATAGTTTCAATCAAACCATTGTGCAATGTGCCTCTGGGACTCGTTTATTATTGCAACTATGCGTGATATTGCATATTCCGTTCTGCCCGAATAATGTACTTTTGTGCCATTATCAGGCAGATGGCTTTAACGCATACAAAAGAATTCTGATTAATATCATAACGGGGGCTTTTGATGTCACGTATCACTTTCATATGCACGAGTGGAAATTGAAGAATATTCATATTCAGTATTTGGGACTACATATGGTTAAGATTTTTTTTTATTAGCTTAGCTATAACAACAATACAACTATTGCACTGAATTAAAATTCGTTTAAAAAACACTTCAACTTCTCAACTGAATCAAACACCCTACACTTATTACAAACTTCGTAAAACTTCGCTTCTCGATGCAATACGGACCTTTTTATAGGTGAATAGAAAAGCGAAGATAATTCTAGATCCGACCAAGTTCGAGATTTATGGAGGTCAGAATATACCAGGATGATTCGGGAAGCGTTCAGGTGAAATTCTTTGAATGAACCGCCCTAGTAATTATGTTAATTTGATTAACAAATGATACTAGTGTCATTCAAAATTTTTTCGAATCTACTATATTATATTCGATATCTCAGTTTTTTGATTTATCATACCTTTAATTTAATTGTTTGACAAAAAATCCTTTTTGGTTTGTATTTGATTGCTGTATTATTCCATTTGTAATTCTTGTTGTTGTTTTTTTTCAATTTTAATTTTTTAGCAACAGTTTTCAATAGAGTTAATAACTCTTAACTCAACATTCTGCTATTATCAAGTAGCTTATGCCTACCGTTCTTGATACTCCATATACTATTTGTGTACCCCACGGGATATCGTATGGATCCCCCGAAGAAATCGCGTTCTTGAAGAAAAATTAGACACTTTTCAACTGGTTACATGAATAATAATTATATTCTTATCCATTCCAGTATCAACTAGTAACAATGAATTACAACTGAACATTGTACTGTATTTCATTCAGAGAGAAAGGAATGAAATATTCCACCAACTCCTTCATCTCCCCCTTCGTATTCTTCCCCGAAATCCATTTTCCGGCAATTCTCCCGTTGTCTCCGAACTCCGTCGCCATTGTGAGTTTGTCGGCCTTATCGCATAATTTAAACTCCACAATTAGACAAATAAATCATGACACATATCTTGCAATCCGAACCGATATCGGATATCGTGGTTTCTCCAGGGGAGAAAGCCTCGCTATGGATCGTGCGGGGAAGTTTGGAAAATTAAATTTCCCGTTTTCCGACCACATTTCGAATAATAGGAATTAACGAAATAATTGGTGGGAAAACGATGAAATAACTGAGTGCTGATGCTGTTCATTGTATTTCATTCATCGCGAGAGAATGAAATATCAGTTGTAAGGTTTTGTATTATTTTATGAATGGGAATGTGCTTCATTCTCTTTTGTTTATGGGTGATCAGTCATTTTTACCGGTGAGAATTCTCAGCATGAATCTGGATTTCATGGTATTACAACTGTTCCATTATTCTGTTTAGCTCAGTTTTTATATTCAAAATGGAAAAATTGTGAAAGTGTGAAAGAATAATATTTATACAAGAAAAAAATGTACTACATTTTGGCTTGAGGTTATGTTGTAACAAAAAACCCTCAGCTAAAATCTTAAATTTTTCCGGTGTATAGTGCACTTTTTTGTGATGGTAAAAATATTAAATGAAGAAATCATCAATGTCAATTGACTTCTAAAAGTCGCGCCCTCCCTAAGTGCACCAATGAGAGCCTGAATCGTTTCCACTGCTGAACAGCTGAGGCAAAACTCGCTTCTGACAAATTTACTTCAAGCTGTTTATGAATTTAGCATACTCAATTCAAAATGTTCTTCACAATAATATAAACACGATATCTTACGCCAATGTTTTGGAACGTTCGCATCGCTTGGAATACAAAAAAACTTTATATCGGATGTTTATGTATGTATATATGTAGTGATTTTGTACATCGGTACAATACAATACTTGTGAGAAGGTTTGATAGGTTCTTTTATGATCTATAAAGCAATTAAAACTGTAAATATTTTGAAGAAAATGACACCCTTGGAGTAAAAAAAACATGGGACATGTTCAATGAAGAAATCATCAATGTCAATTGACTACTATATAGAAGCGAAATCAGTGACAAAATCGGTAAAAGTCGCGCCCCCCCTAAGTGCACCAATGAGAGCCTGAATTGTTTCCACTGCTGAATAGCTGAGGCAAAACTCACTTCTGACCAATTTACTTCAAGCTGTTTATAAATTTAGCATACTCACTTCAAAATGTTCTTCACAACAATATAAACACGATATCTTACGCCAATGTTTTGGAACGTTCGCATCGCTTGGAATACAAAAAAGTCAATATCGGATGTTTATGTATGTGTGTATGTAGTGATTTTGTACATCGGAACAATACAATACTTGTGAGAAGGTTTGATAGCTTTTTTGTGATCTATGAAGCAATCAAAACCGAAAATATTTTGAAGTGAATCACACCCTTGGAGTAAAAAAACACGGGACATGTTCAATGAGTTCTTCCAAAGCGCGCGCTACAGGGTGATGTTTAAACAGCTTAAATTTATTCAGTGTCCAACATTTCACTTTGTACAGTAATTCGAGTATTTTCATGCCTATTCATATTGGTTTGTACATCATGAAGATGTAAATTATTCATCTGAGACACAACAAAAAACCGTGCTTATTTCCCGATATCAATTCATCATTGTGACAGATAAAAGGTGGTTTGTAAGTGCACCAACTTGATCTCTAGAAAGTTGCAATTCAGAGTTGATTTGACTCAGCTTTCTATCGATCAACAGAACACAGAAATAAATTAATAATTGTAACATCCGCCTTTTCTTATGAAATTTGAAAGCTTACAGTCAACAACCACCGGAAAATGGCGGTTATTTTGTTTCAACTATGGTTCCAACTAGGAGTGAATATACTGAAACGCAGAATTTTATGATAGTGCATCTTAGTTTCTATGGTTTCAATATCCTTCGACGTCTATCTGACACGTAATGTGTTTTTGAAATTCTGAATACTCTGAAGCACAGTACACATACCAGTATACCCCAGCCATACAGTAGAGACACTTAAATTATATAATCGCTCATTACTTATTTGTAGGCAATGCTAACATATCTGAATAGTTACTTTGCCCAGCTACTTTTTTAATATATACGTACGTCTCACGAAAACAAAAAAAAATATTCCCGTGGAAACGTTAAAAAAAATCCAACAGTGATGTGAAAAATCATCAATTTCTGCTCAAATAAATGAAGAGGTATGCATGAACTAATGATAATCATGAAAAATGACAACAAAATTTATGTAGAAAAATAAATAAAAGTAGATTCAACATAACTGACACAAACATGCGAAACTTTCTTCAACAATTCATGTATTGAAAAGGAAGTTCATTGTCTTTCCTCTCCTGAGAAATATTTCAACATACACACTAGAACATATTAAAGGCACTAAAATCATAATATCCATATTTGGATATGTTCTCCACTTCATTGGCATAGTGGGAACTTAGTATAGAAAAAAACATATTTCATAACAACTCAGTCACGACAGGCAGTAAATAATTATGATTACTAAGACTAGGTTGAACATATTCTAAAGCTTGGGCCAAGTCACCCCAAATTGACTAAAAAATTATCCAATTCCACTTTGTTCTGAACAGACATTATATGTGTGCAAACAATAGCCTGATATTTCAGAAGCATTTTTCTAAATGAACATGGAGTCACACTAGCCATAAAGTCACATTGGGGTAGTTTCTGTTGAGATTGTGAAGTCCTTATAATTCAAACAAGAAAGTTATACATAAAAATACGTGTTTACTAACCTCACCATTGTCTTGTCAGCATAATCACACACTCGGCTGCTTGCAGCGGGACACTAACATGTTGTGAAACGAATGTGAGTGAATGGCGAAGCTCTAAGTGTTCCCAATTTTTGGAAATAAGTATTTGAACTTTTTTCCACCTTCATAGATAAAGTAACCCCCCAGTGCAAAGAAACTTCACTATACGGAAATCATTATTATTATAATAAATACCCTACTGTATTTTTTGTTGATGCTGGGTACTTGAAGAAATTCCAAATCTCATTGTATACAAAATATTAATTTCAACATGCAAAATGACATACTTATCACTATGGAGTATTCCGTTAATTTAAATTTACCGCCAAATCATGACATTATATACCCCTAGCTTACATATTGTCTCTACTGTATGACTATGGTATACTGTGCCTGAAGCATAATTTTCAAATTCAAATAGCTTTTGGTTTTTACAAGTATGCCGTTGCCATTCTAAACTTGTTTCTGTAATCTGTATATCGATCTTTTCGAATTATTTCGGAGCCATGTGAATCTAGAGATGAAAACTTTCTCCGTTCAATTCGAGAGAACAGATTACCATCCAAACCATTCCATATAATAACGTCGTTATATATATCTGACATGAGGCCTATCTCCTACATTGAAATATTTCAGTCATCACGAGCTATCAAGGCATCTCTGATTGCTCCTAATATTTCAGCAATATACAAGGACACAAAACACCCCCATTTTCCTTATGAAGAATGACGCAATCAAGTAAAAGGGCGAGATGAAGATATTGGTATCTAGATTGGAGGGGCTCCCGGAATAACATTTGAATAAGTGCCGTTGACAAATGGACCCCGATGGGGCGATGTGAATGGCAGTGTTAGCATGAAAACCAGATATTATCAACTCTCAATTTGTTCGATAAAAAAACAGCGATCAAAAAAGTCATTTTTCTTTGATTTATTGCCTGGAAAAGGGGCAGGTCAACGAGGAATGAAAAAAGCGAATATGCATAAAATTCAGATTGGTATGAAATATTTTTTGCTTGAATCTTAATTATCGTCACCTTATAATTGAAAGTTTTTTCATTAATATATTATTCGAATGCATAAAATATTGTATCAAAAGTAAAAATCTCCACAAATATCTGGTATTATAGCGGATATAATAAATTTTTCAGCTGAAAAGGGATCATTTCTGTCTGACCTCAAGATAGGAATTGTAAGTCCTATTTTCAAGACAGGTAATCAGTGATGTCTGGATAATTTTCGTCAAATAACGGTACAGTGTGTAATATGTAAAATATTCGAAAAATATATTTATACGCAAATGCTTTCCTTTCTCCTAAAATATAACGTCTCAACAGAACATCAGAATGGTTTTCTACCGGGAAAATCAACGGAAAGTGCAACTATTGCGCTATTCAATTATATTCATTCTTCTTCAGATAAGAAAAAGTTTGTTGGTGCCTAATTTTTTGATCTTTCGAAAGCTTTTGACTCAATCGATACCCATATTACAATTGATAAACTGAGTGACCTGGGTTTGCTGTCAAATTTCTCTCTTGGCTGGCTTCATACCTTGAGGTCAGAAAAATTATTGTAAGAGTTGACTGCCAGAGGTATCTCCCACATGATGGGATTGATTCTTGGTCCGCTAATTTTTTTACTATATATGAATGATCTCCCCAAATACGACAGTACCAAACATCTGATTTTGTATGTTGATGACACCACTTTGGCAAATGAAGCAGAAACGTCTGAAGAGCTCAGTACAAAACTGAATATATTGGCAAGGGAGTTCACCACGTGGTGTGGGAGAAATTCTCTGATGATTAATTCTTCTAAGACAGTCTGTATGCACTTTTCTACCAGAAGTAAAATATCTGAGAATATCAAAATCTCAGTAAATATTAGAGGAATTCAATTTCTGAATCACCTGCCCGGCTGTATGAGATTGGAAGACAACCTCAATGTTTTCAAAAGGAAGCTCAAAGACTTTCTATGCAAAGAGTGTTACTATGACATATCAGAATTCATGAACAAAAAGTTCACTTGAGTTATCACACTCGGATGTCCAGGTTATTATTATTAACTTAAATGGTCCCAATATTGTCTCTCGTCCACTGTTATCATTATTATTGTCTTGTATTATTATTATTGTTCTTTGATCTGATTTTATATATACGATAGGTGCTGTTTTTTTGTGTTCCTTGACTTCTCCAATATCATGAAAATATGATGTGACTGGAATAAATATTATTATTATTAAAGAATTACGGAGATAAACTCAAACTAATCAGACGCGTCACCATTGGTCGAAACGACATGTGACATCAGACTACACAACATTGAATTCATCGACATCAATATTCATACTGTGCCAGTGGTGAGAAGAATATTTCAAACCTGTATTATTTCTGTGGTGATTTATAGTGAATCTTCCGGGACAATCCACCGAGAATAGATACATCTATGATGACAGAATATTTTGCATCAAATCTCGATTTAACGTGCGCAGAGATCAAATGAGTAAAAGCTACGAGGAAATGATTATGTTATACGATGTATTTGAATTCATAACATAGAGCGGAACTCTGTAACCACAAAATCAAAGAGAAGCGATAGCGATTCGCTTAGACTGTGACCGGTTTTTATGTATTGAAATATACGCGTAGAAGGAATTTGTGACAAACTTTTGTCACTAATAGCAACAAATATCTTTAAAATGTAGCAATTCTTCACAATAAGTTATCGTCTGTAACGAAAGTACCTTCGGGATCTCTATGATTGCGACTTCGATTTTGATATCATGATATCTCCAGAAAGCGATAGTGCCTATTTCTTTCTAACATATAAAAACGACATGAAATGTGAATTTTCACCAATTTGACAGTTCATCCCATTCTACTTCTTACTCATTCCCACAGATGTCGGTTTGGTTGTAATTATTCCAAAGGTACATGACAATAATTTTGCAATCAAAATCCTATAGAACTTGGCTGGTATCAGTAAATTTTAAGAAATATAATCATTTTCATGAAGCTTTGACGAGATAAATAAGAATTGTGAAACAACATAAAACATAAACAGGGACCGACTTTGTTTCCCCTCTCTTCTTTATGACAGTTTACCGCAGTCACATTCTAAGCGAATCGCTATCGCTTCGCTTTGGTTTTTAGCTTACAGAGTCCCGCTTCAAGATCGGTTTTCCTGCCCTAGGCAGAGAATATTATAAATCGATTTCACGATGTGTTTGTGATCTGGATTAGGTCAGTTTTAAACCGAATTTATCACTACTGAATAGCTAATGCAGAACTTTCTCCTGACTAATTCACACTAAGCTGTATATAAATATAGTATACTCACGTCAAAATGATCTTGACAACAAAATAAACACGATTTTGAAGATATATTATCCCTTTTCATCATCTAACACCATTATACTTTTGCATTGCTTGAAATACGAATAAAAAATTTACTGAGTATATAAATTTACTGAGTATATTTCTGGTAGTGTTTTTGCACTTCGGTACCATGCACTACTTGAATAAAGAGGTTCTTTAGTTTCCTCAATGGTCTGTAGAGCAAGTGAAACAGAAACGGAGTAAACAAACACGGAACACATCATTTGACATCATCCAAAGCGCGCGCTAAATAGTAGTTTTTGAACGTGTCAAGTTCATTGAATGTTCTATGTTCTATAGGCGTACGCCTATATATATATATATATATATATATATATATATATATATATATATATATATATACGGGAGACGCTTCATAGCGAGACAGTTTTTTTTCAGAGGAGAGTTAGAGTAATTCAGATTGACAGTTTTATTCGCAGAGATAGTTTAGATAGTTATTCAGCAGAGTTATTCTGAGCTGAGTGGAGCGAGTTTAGTGGAGCTCAGTGGAGAGAGCTTTGTTATTGCTTAGTGCAGAAGTAGAAGTGGAGAGTTTCTATTAGAGAGAGTTTATCAGAGCGTTTAGTACAGAGCGTTGGATAGTTAGCGGAGCAGTTCAAGTGATTGTATTGTATTGTGATAACAATTTGTAATGAAAGTAGTGAAGTGTTGTTTGGAGTTTCAATCAACGAACCCAAGAAAAAATCGTAACAACATTTATATGTTTTTCTACTTCATGAAAATGTGAATGATTAATTTAGAGAACAACAAAAAATCATCCATTTTCTCTATTTTGAATCAATACAAAAGTTTTTTCATAAATTTCGTGATTCATTGTGATCTGAATTAGCTAATTTATTATTATTAGAAAATTACCTCATTCCAAGAAACGAGAACAGGGATTATACATTTCTGGCATATCTTTGGGCAAGCCTAGTATAAATATTTGAAATTCTCCGGAATGTGGAGATGTCAGTACTACCTACAAACTAATAATAACCTGGGAACGCATATTGAAAACATTAAAGTAGTTTGGTGACAGATAGGTCAGAAGTAAAAGAATTGTTGTGTACATCATTCGTTGTGTTCCAGTAAGGTCAAACTGGAAATTCCAAACACGCAAATTGGGAATTGGGGAAACAAATTTAACAAACAATACAACACTCTCGTTAGAGATGGTCGTGAGTTTGATCATGAAGTTGATATTCTCATTCCTCTCTGTTGAATGTTCTTTTTAGAGGTATTTGGAATTAGAACACTGCATTCTTCTGTATGAACCAATCAATTACCTTGTTCTTCTTTACATATCTGGAATCGATGGATTATTATAGATATTTTGATCGGACCAGACCTTTTTTGATAATTTTTTTTTTCATTTCAGTTCTTCATCTATGCACCGGTCCATATATTTTTTGCTGAATCTGGTTAAGATTTTACTTTTTCGAGTATATTAGATAATATAAAATAACGATAACTACAGAATAGGGTCTAAAATCTGCTTCGAGATTAAATGAATAACTGTATCGGAAATGAAATCAGAAGTCTCACAGCTACCTTCTGGCGCAGAATTTGAATGCTTAGGTTCAACAACCACCAAATCCGCTAGTGATGGTACTTTCATTCAGACTAAGAGTGGCTACTGCAATGCAGACTTCAATGATGGAGTCAATTGGCTTCGATCTACCTTGGGACCAAATTTCCGATCCACATTTTTTGTGCGAAGTATTTCGGAAATCACATTGCCGAGTACTGGAAAAGGACTTACATAACGCACTTCTTTTGCTCCAAATTCCAGTTGAATTATAGGAAATATTGATTTTTTATGACCTGTGTCGTAAGTTGTCTCAGGGCGGGTTCTAAAAATTGTTCTAAAATTGTTCGTTTCGGTTAACCAGCTGACGAACGTCAACCCTCAAAAGTCAAAACTTGTGCGAGCAACGCATCAACGAGGCCTTACCTTTAAACGTGCGATTACCCAGCACGGTGGCCTGCCGGGGATTCGAACCCCGGTCGTCCGCTTGAGAGGCGAATGTGCAAACCTCTATACTACCGAGAACCCCAGGTTATGCCATATATCCCGTGTCACACACAAACCTGTTACTTCAGTGGCGAAATAGGCTTTTATTGCTTGCTGGTTAGATTCGATTAAGGTAAGTATGAAAAATTCGCCACCAACTGGTCGATATTACAGAATTCTGCAGTTGGATTTTCCAAGGATCTCTCGAATCCATTCAATTTTGTTGCATTGTTGAGGTCAACTCCCTCTACAGGAATAACTCGTTTCTATAATCTATTGTTTGAACCGATATTCAGTCTGCTTCTCGTTAAAAATTCTGAGGTTCACTGTAGTTAGGCATTGCAACCTAGCAGCATTTTCAATTCAGCAGGATTTTCGCAAGATTGTCCTGAATCCAGCAGAATCCAGCAGACAATGGAATCAAAATGATTACAAGAATGTAATGACATTTCTTCTTTATTCATTTAATTAAGCTTTTCACTGAAAACTACTTAAATAAAATCCTCTACCCATTTGATGATAGCTATATCAATCCTGGTTTGGTTTCTTAATTCTTTGATGTCTGAGATCAAAATAAATGACTTCAAATTAATTTTTCGTTTATACTTCATGAAGTGAATACAACATCAAAGACAACGCAAGCTGAATATAAATGATAATTATCTTAGGTATATATTTTATAGCAGAACAAATGTCTATCAATGCTTTATCGATGCAAATTTGTAGGATGAGGAAGCCTCCCAGCATACTGAGCAAAGTGTTCCACCTGGTGCGAACTGAATTAATAATAATAATAATAATAATAATAACAATAATAATAATGATAATAATAACGTTTATTATAAATTCATTTTCAAACAATTACATAATAGCGAAGTTTTGGTGAAATATTTGAGAACAGGTAACAAATGTAATTTTCACCAAATCAGAAAAGTAAAACTTGTGTTGATGTCGGTAGTCTCTGATCCTTTCCTTGCCTTTTTCCCTGACAAATTTTTGCAAGAACATATTGTCTATCTGCTTTGCAAAAGGCGACTAGTAAAAACAAAAATAACTAACTTGCAGATTCACGCCGCCGGTATGCTGGATCCAGCATGTGAAAAAGATCTGTTGGATTCAGCTAGATTGGCAGGATGCTGGATCCAGCATTTCAATCACTAATTGTGATTCAACTCTGTGTTTTACATCAGAAATATATAACCTAAACACGAAATCTGAACAGAATTGGCTTTACTTACACAAGGTAACGTGCTCAAATGTTGTCAGTTTGATGTTTGGATCTATTAAGGTAGGTTGTATTTATATACTAATGTTAATGTTTAATCCGAGTCATATGGTTCATAAGGATTTTCTAGTAATGTCTTTGCAAGAAGAAGAATAATACGGACCATTTTCAAAAACTCAATTAACAATTTTGGAATTCAAGTATCTTTTTCCATGCGTTTTGTTCGGTTTCATACTCTAACGAACGACATGAAATATGTGTTCACGTTTACAAAAATTGATTTTTTTTGTCTCGTGACGAATGACACCACGCTTGGAATCCCATCAATCCCCACGCGAAAAACAGCGCGGATATTTTCAGAGATCCCCACCTGAAAGTAGGTCGTGACAAATTGTCATTTTTTAAAAGTAAACAAAGGGACACGATAACAAAGAGTCTATTCAGATGAAAAAAGGGGTGGGTGAGCAGTGACAGTATCGAATTTATCACCCAGGGTGCACCAGTCCTAATTAAATATCTCGTTCAGTTCTATCTAGTGAGGTTAGGTTCGAATCAACCGGGTGACAGTTATCGATATGTTTGTGAATGGAAACTGATCCCCGTTAGATTCATGGCCGTTTCGTACGGGCTGTTGCAATTTAGGCAGGTGATAACCAGTGGTTGCTTTTCTGTATGTTGTTTGATTCGAAACGATTTATCACACCGAGTATAACGACACCAAAAGACTAGTTGGATGAATTCCAAAAACTTCACAGAAATTTTCAATTCCTCATTCTGAAAAGAATAAATACAATTTTTATTCCAACTGAACGAGTTACTGTAACGTGTTTTGGTGGTTTTGCTGAATGTTAGAAATGTATATTGTGGGTCACTAGTTTGTGAACAAACTCCAACTACAAGTAGATTTTCAGGCGCCAGTTTTTTGTTTCGTATACTTCACTACAAGATGAATAAAAACCCTGGTGTGTTGACTTATACCTAATAGATTGTAAGCACATTTTCTCGACTTTTCGCTATCTCGATTTTGATCAATTTTAACTGAAGAGATGCCTTCGAGAGTTTGACAGCAGAGGCGCACCTTAAGTGATTTTAATTTAATCTGTGATGCCATGATATCCGTCTGCTCGACGGCCATTCGGTTATTTATAGATTTATAGGTTATGTTTATTTCATGGTCTCATGTTTTGCATGCAATTTCTTGCTTTACCGCAAAATGCTAGAAATTATGTAGTCATCACATTTTGACTGATTATTAGGTATTCCTTTTGCTTTTGATTTGATGAAAAATAAATCAAAAACTCAGTGATTGTGATTTTAAATCTTCCTAAACAATAGTTGTGAGTGAAACTGGAAAGTATTGATATCTTATCTTTCTACTTTCTGAGGAACAGAAGATAGGTGAGTACTTTTTTTTTCATAGTGTTAAATTAAATGCAATTTTAATGTGATTACGAGCCGATGATATGAGGGATAAGTAATACCTACACGTTACAAGAGCATTTCATTTGAGCTTTGTAAATCGGTTCATGATAAATCTAACTATCACTATAAAATCGAACAAATACAAGAACAGCGACGATAAACACTTAAAAAGAATATAAACAGGAAAACAAGAACTAGTTACAAGATTTTGAATATTAAAGGAACTTTCAAATGCATTCAAATTCAAATCGAACTGTCAAACATTTCAAAAAAATTTAAAGCTTTTTATAAGACGAACTTGACCTTACGTATTTTGTATACTGATAATTCTATTGGTGAACGAAAGATCCCGCAAGAGTTTATCCAATGAGACCGCCGGTATCGAAAATCACTCGTAAGCTGCCGCCTCCCACCTCAACACCACCTACCTATGAATTGAAATATACGCATCGCCACTCACAAGAGATTTAGGAAGAATAGGTTATACAATGGATTTGTTGCAACCGTGCCATGTTTTATCCTCAATGGTGTGCTTTTTTGAAGTGTTTCTTGTCTGATAGGTCTCTAAATGTGGTTGTTGATGAAGTATCGTGTGAAATCTTTCCAATAAATGCTGGTGTTCCACAGGGTTCAGCCTGGCGCCCACTTCGTTTCTGCTTTATATTAATGATTCGCCAGAGAAAATTTCCTGTTCAGTGCATAGTTTTCCGGACGACAGTACTCTACACACTAGTTCATCTTTCAGAGTCCCCTTGTCAGTACAAGAAACAAAAATTCAGAGAAGTAATGGCGTCAATAGTATTAACGATTATTTGGCAAAGTCAGTAGAATGGGTTAACTCCAACTTGGTGGAGGTTAAAGCTGGAAAAACCTAGGAATGTCTCTTTTCAAAGAGAGTCGTTCTATCTTCACCCAATATTCAGATGTCAGGAGTAACTATTCCTACACAAAGTATCTCGATGCTAGGGATTACGATATAGGTAATAATATCTTATGGGAAAACCATGTGTGTCGATCTCTAAGGTGCTTTTCAGAAGCATGGATTTCTATTTCGTGTCAAGAAATACTTTACTTCTAATGATCTACAGGGCACAGATAAGGCCTGTATTGGAGTACAGTTCTCAGGTGTGGAATTCGGCACCAAAAAATTCACTTAAACTTGATTCTATTCGGATAAAACCAATCCGTCTTGTTGGTGATTCTTCGCTCACGGACCCGCTCACTCCCTTAGGACATCGTAGAAGGTTCGAAGACTTGTCTCTCTTTCATAGATATTTCAACGGTCATTCCATCTTTGGTAATATCAACACGGATGGTTTGACGAGTGCAGAATTCTCACCCCTTTGTTGTGGGCTTGTAGACCTGTTGAACCTCTCTCTCAGGGATATTTTCTCAATAGAACAATCGAATTCTGGAACTCCTTACCGAAGGAGGTTTTTTCTGAGGCTCACAAACCTAAAAAATCCTAAGTTGGTGTTAATTCGTATCTCCTGTCCCTTGGTTCATGCGGTGTCCTCTGAAATAATGTGCCAGCATGAGGGTGTCGACAGTAATCCGTGTAATGGCCATTGTTTATGTCCAGACCTTCCATCGAAAAATTTTCGGTGACATTTAATCTTTCTTTCGACCCGTCCATTGGAAAAAATCGTTTAAGGTGGATGAATCACACTCTGGGAAATTATTGATTGATGCAAATTTAGAGCACTTTCGTTCCTCTACATACTTAATAAAAATCGTCTTCTCATCCCTATCCAATATTTTTTCTCCCATATGACAGTAACGAGCCATCATATTCTTGAGTATTTTTTCCTTGTGATTTCTGTTACTGTTAGTGAAATCAGCGAATATTCTGTAGTGTATTAGCTCAATATTTTCCGCATGGAAAGGTTATATGAGCCATTAATGACCATGAATATTAATTGGTTGAAGTGGCTTTTATGTTCAGAATATTTTGATCTTCAATTTTCTATCATGTCAGATAATCTTCTATATATCTATATAGAAAAAAACATGTCAGTTGTCTGAAGTATTGATCGAAGAGATTTAAAACTCGAAGGGTGTGTTCTTTGTATGACGTTGGCATTCGATAAGAAATAGTTTTCCAAAATTCAACCCCTAAGGCAGTATGGGACAATATACTTCAATTTTCTTCAAATTTTGCAGAAATATTTTCCAACAGAATTTATTGAAATAAAAGGCACTGCGCCTTTTATGTTCTCAGTGATATTTAATTCGATAGAATCCTAACTGAAATTGAATTGGGTGACGTCTCTCGCCGAGAGATGTCCGTAGCAGTATTAAAAGGCACGAACACTACGTTGAAGTTTTTGAACTCAATGAAAAAAACATTGTGATTCGAAAAACGCCTAGATTCGATTGAAGAATTTGTTTGGTGCAAGGATTTGAACTGTTGAAAGCCCTAGGGTGCCTTCCAAAGATATTTTTGTTAAAAAATATTGATGCGTTACCTGGTTTTAGGTGAGTTGTCTCTATATGACTATTTGTTAGCCTAGATGAGGAGTGCTTATGATTGTTAAATATTCTTACATCCTTAATCTGAAAATTATTTTTTTGGTTTTAGCTCTGTTGAATCCATCGCCGAATAAACTGAATAAGCTAGAACTGTCTCCTTTAATTCTCTCTGTCGAACCCATATTTTTTTCGAACCTTCGTGGGACTCCAAAGTACCCCTATTTTGAGTTCCGCTACACATCACAGAATAATTGACGGGTCAGCTGTAGTCCTCAATATCAATATGTGTTGAGATTCCAGAAAATGCCTAATATTGAACATTTCACATACACATACTTTCGAAATAAGACCAGCAATAACAGATAATTTCTAGGGCGCTTCAGGAAAACATTTTACAGACCTAAATTCGAGTGGCAGCTCTCTTCAAGTATTTTGTTCATAATAATAAATGATTGCCTATATTTCATTTATGGCCTGTGACCTCTTTCACTGTTCATCAAATAATATCACACTCTTTTTGACGACAAATGTATTTGATGGAATGAACTGTATTAGAAAATTTGATCGGAAAGATACGCCAAAGTAAGTGGGTACTGAAGACCTTCTGTCTCTTTACTTTGATGTTTTGTCCGGATAAAAAAAATCAGATAGGCCCAAATTCGCGTTGCAGCTTTCTTCAAATCTTTTGTTCATAATAATGAGTCCCCATACCAGCTAGAGGAACAAAAATTCAAATAAACATTCACGTCAATGAAATTAATGATGACTTGGTAAAAATAATAGAATGTGGTAATATGAACTTGGTGGAATTTAATGCTAGAAAAATCCAGGTATGTCTCTTCTCAAGAAAAGCCGATCTATCGCCATTTGGTATTCAGATGTCAGGAGTAACTATTCCTACAAAGTCAAGTATCTCGATGCTAGGAATTACGATCAGTGATAATCTCTCATGGGAAACCCATGTGAGATCGTTCGCTAAAGGTGCTTCCCGGAAACTTGGATTTCTATTTCGTGCGAAGAAATACTTCACTTCTCGCCAGCTTCTAATGATCTACAAGGCTCAGATACGACCTGTCTTGGAATATGGTTCTCATGTGTGGAGTTCGGCACCAAAACATTCATTGCGGCTTCTCGATTCTATTCAGAGAAAGGCAATCCGGCTTGTTGGTGATTCTTCGCTTTCAGACTCGCTCACTTCATTGGAACATCGCGGAAGGGTCGGAGACCTGTCTCTCTTCTACAGTTATTTTCACGGTCGGAGCTCTTCTGAATTGTTATCAATCGTTCCACCATTGGCAATATTGGCAATATCTACACGGATGACTTGACAGAATTCTCACCCCTTCGTTATGAATCTGGAAACCTGTGGAACCTCTCTTGCTCAGGGATCTTTTTTCAATAGAACAGCTGAGCTTTGGAATTCCTTGCCTAAAGAGGTTTTTCCCGAGGCTTACAAACTTCAAAAATTCAAAGTGAATGTTAATTTGTATCTTCCGTCCCCTGATTCACGCGGTGTTCTTTGAACACTCAAGGTCTTACCTTGCTAGATATCATTTATGGCCTGTGACTTCTTTCATTGTTCATCAAAAAATATTACACTCATTTTCACGACCAATGTATTTGATGGAATAAACTCTGTTAGAAAGTTTGATCGGAAAGATACACCAAAGTAAGTGGGTACTGAAGACCCTTGTGCCTCCTTACTTTGATGTTTCGTCCGGATAAGAATGTTTCACGACGCTGAATCTGCTGGAATTTTCGTTCACTATATCGTGATTCCCAATCTCTCGCAATACGCAGATAAATCCGAGAAGGTCCATCCAAGAGAAAACTGGACCGGCAGTCCTTATTGGATGATTCACCTACTCAAATGAATGAGTTTTTCGATTTTTCCGAAAGGTTTTTTACTACTTTTCTGGGCCCGCTTTGCCGATTTCATTTAGTTAATACTTTCTTGTGTGCGGAAATTATTCGCCTTTCGGCATCAAAGAAGTGGATTTATTTTTGCGATAAAAGTGATTTTATTGAGGATTTTATGGATGAGAGTATGAAAGGGGTTGTAACTTTGAACGGAGCTGTTATGTTACGCCAATAAAAAGTTGTATCGTTGTTTTATTCATTTCTAGGGGAAATCATTTTCCTAATGGTATCTTCCGGACCGGCGAACCTCTGATAAAGATGCATTTCTTACCAGTATTCTGAAAAACATTTTTCCAGCTAATTCTCATTCATAAATATATTCGAATTATAGTATATTATGCAACGATCGTGTAATGATGGTTATTATTACATGAGCATAAACCGGGATACGAAACGAGCCGAAGGTGAGTTTTGTATGGTTTATGCGAGTGTATTAATAACCATTACATGAGAGTTGCATACGCTATTTTATCTACACCCAATGAATAATGAAGAACTAAAAATATTATATTATTAGGTATTCATATTGAACACAATAATAGTAGGTAATCAACTGTATTCCTTCGAAAAATTCTACAAAATTATAATTAATGGTATAACCACGGAAAATACAACAATGAGAAATGAAAAGAACAAAAAAATGAAAAAAATCTTTGCCGAGGTCAGGATCTGAACCCGGACGTTCCTGATCGCAGCCCTCACCATTGACCACTAGGCCATGAGAGATCATTCCATTTGGTCGAAAATAAAATATATGTGTTGCATTTGTCAAATGAAAAATATAATCCTTTCGATTGTATTGTTTTCTTGTCTAAGACATCTGTGGAGGAGTCGCTGGTAATTCTTCTATATCACTGCTATAAGATATTTTCATTCGATTATCGAAAATTGACTCAATTCTTCAAAAATTCAATACCAACTGATTTTGACTTGACAAACGTCAAAATGCAAAGCTTGCACATCATGATTGATTGAAAAATAATGGGTTTCTATTGGTCGAAAATCTGTATCGTAATGAAAATCTGTATCGTAATGGATTTCATTATAAAACGGGTTGTGGGCATATAAGTGTATTATTAGAGTACGGGTGTAGATTAAATAACATATTCACTATTATATTATGTAATTGGGGAACTGAAAGTACTCCAAAGAAACTCATTCACAAAAATTTTCTTCTCTTAACAATGAAAAATTAACGCAATATGACTTTCAATGATGTATGGAGACATATTCGTGGTTGTTATTGTTATGAAATCTCCTAGCGCCGGCCCTGTCGCTCGTAAACGCTATGAAGATTGTCCACCTGCGAGATCGCGGCTCACCGAAAAAATTCGATCATCGAGATTCGACTGGAAGATTCTCCATAGGCGTAAGCAAGTATATATACGGAAGCGATTCATCGATACGGCAGACAGTTATCGAGTTTCTAGCTTATTGGAGAGTCAGAGTTTATATAGGAGAGCTTTTCGGAGAGTTCTTAATAGTTTCTAGTAGAGAGAACTTTGGTATTGCTAAGTGCAGATGTCGAAGTGTAGAGTTCAATCAGACAGTCCTAGAGAGTTTCATCGGAGAATTATTTAGAATTTCTAGTACAGAGAGTATTAGTACAGAGCGTTGGATAGTTAGCGGAGCTGTTTGAGTGGTTGCATTGAATTGTATTGTGATATATGTATGTTGTAATGAAAGTAGTAAAGTTTTGTTTGGAGTTTTAATAAACGAACCCAAGGAAAGATCGTAACATTATATTCATCAAGTTTGTGCAAATTTTGTTTGATGTGATGATATTTATAAGCTGAGGACGATTGAGGATACCGTCCCTCTCAAAATTTTATTTCTCATGGATATAGTTTGATTCTACTACTTTCTCACATTTCCATGATAATCTCAATAATATTTCAATTCTGAACATTTACATTTCTTTATATTATTATGATCTTTTAAATTTCATTGATGATATATAAATAGGTTCATATCAGATTTTTTTTTCAAAATTGAATACTTTTTCAATTGACGATGAGTATCAATCAATTCTTTCCTCCTGAAGATGCTAACCCTGTTAGCAGAACGCGCGTCGAGTTCAAAAATATCAGCTTGGTGTTACAGTAATTAATCTCTACAAGGAGTTTCACCTTTCCAGTTCTCGACTAAATACGTTTCTTGACAGTTTTTCATTCTCATGATTCCCGCCGATTCGATAAATTTGTCATTTTTCCTTTATTTTTGTGTTTTGAGGAAAGGTCCTATTGACTATTGATCTGTATTGTCATTGGAGATACCTATGTATCAAGAATTACACACCAATAAATTCCATTAGATTTTATGAATTGTTTTCCAGGAGCAGACGCAAAGAAGTTTATATGCGACTCGCTAGAATTTTGATGACCGGTGAACCAATTTTAGACTTCCAACCAGAATCCAATATGCTAAATGTCTCAAGTATCGACAGTGTCCCAATTATTATTATTATTGTCAATTTCCTATGTGACAAGATGACAAGGGATCTCATGAACATTTTCATTCTGGAAATATATTCTGATTTTTCATACAATTTTCAACAATATTGATATGTCTCAAAATTTAAAATGCCGCATGTAGGATATTTCTACTGAGATTACGAATAATATTACCGATTCTCTTCAAATATTCATCATATTCTCCTGACTATCATTTCATCTATCTAATAAAAACGTTATGACTTCCTACACGGTCACACCTGTTAAAATGTTGCGCCCATATAAGATATTTGAATAATGGAAAAAAATACATTAATTCTATACGACCCATCACAACGAATAAAGATATTATTAACTTGACAAAGACCATCCCTGAAATTTACGGCTACTGGTAAAATACACCCTTGTGTTTTTTAACAATAGGCTAGTAGAAACATGTGAAATTATGGTAGTTTTTTAGTGGATGCGTTCTCATTGTGAGATCTCCAACTGCGATTTTTAGTGTGACTGAATGGATATTCGAAATAATAGGGTCTGTCATGTATAATCGAAGAGATATATGGTCCTATAATCGGGGTGGCAAGGAATTTAATTTTTTTCCTTCATATGAACGCGGTGGTAAGAACAGCTGAGAGTATAAAAGAAATATTATTTCGATAACGGATAAGGATAAGCGTTTCTTCGAATATAACTATTGTGCGTCTTGCGTTTTGCATTTCAAGAATGCTTTTTTTTTCATTTCATACTTCTGATTATCTTTTCAGGAATTTTTACGCATACAACGTGACGCAAATGAAAACTTAGTGTTACTTTTTGATGATAATAATACACTGTCTATATTATTTCTTATGCTCTGTGAAAATGTTCAGTGAGTGGCGTGTTTTGTTCATGAGTTAAAAAAAATATATATAACTCACGGACATTAGAGCAGAATAGATGGGGGCTGGTGGTTGAAGATGTATTTTCAAGTACGTTAATTATCCATTTCTTCCGAAAATTCCAACCCAAAGTATAAGTGAGCTAAGATAAGACATATTTGAAAATATACAAACTATAGTGGGTTATATCCCGAGTGCACCAAGTTTATTCGGTTAAAATGTGTGCTGCAATTCCATGATTCTCGAAATTTTGCTTAGCAAATGACTTGAGTGTATGATAATTTGATAAAATCCCGAGACCGCAGGTCGAGGGATTTTATTTTAAATTATTATACACGAAAGCATTTGCTTGAAAGCAAAATTTTGAATATCATGGAAATGCACGCATTTTGGTCGATTGAACTTGGTGAAGGAGGGATATATGTTTAGATTATTTCCAGAAAACATGTAAACTCAGGAAACATCAAAATCGAACACAGGAACAATATAGTACCAGAGATAGTACCTGAAAAGTGATCCAAACGCCCGGTTTATTTCGAACATTTTAATCGGTTAAAAGGTCTAGTGCATTTTATCGCTGTAAAACTCTGTAAAAGCAGTCTAGCCTTCAACTGTTTCACCGTTTATTCGCATTGAGGAAAATAATCAATAGAAATTTTCAATATGTCAATGAACAAATTTCACTTATCGACAGAGTTTTTCGTTCATAAAGAGGTCTTATTCAATGACCTCAGAATACCGCATACCTGAAAAAAAGAAGTTAATAATATTGTCACATTATTGGGAAAAACAATAAAATAAAAATTCGTTTGTGAAAACACCAATTCCTTTTTATTTTCATCGAATACTAGGCGGCATAATCGGAAATATCCAATTCACTTTGTATCAAGTAATAATAACTAGCATTCATAATAATTGCTGAGACTGCTGTTTTAGCACTTCGGCTACTATTGGCTTTTTACAATGGGAATTTGATTTGCTGACAAGGATTTATCACCTCGATATTGAAAGAGAGGGATTGAAAGAAAATTAAAAGTTAGTTGCTTGGTCAGAAATTATGATGATTCATTTGTAAATAAGATTGGTTTGTTTTTACTTTCAAATAATAGATGTAATAATTCTATCCAACTTTCAATTCCTCACCACCTTACAAGATGAACTGGGTTGATAAATTCAAAAGAAAAGATTTAGACAATGAAAATTGGTGATTGGTCACCAAAAAGACTCAACTGGGGTCGTCATAATATTCTATATATCTTCGAACAACTGCTGGTGAGCGAAATATAACATTACCTGAGTAGTACCAATCAATTTATTGGTAAAATTCGAGTTGACGAGCCAGTGGCGATGGTGTTGGAAAGATGAGTGTTGAAAGTAGTTATTCAGAAAGTCTACAAACTTGTTCGGTTCCAATTTCAAAGAACAAAAACAGGATAACAGACAATTTAGGCTTGAATACAGCCCTTGACGAGAAAAAAGGGTTTTCAAATATACGAAAAACAATTCACCGACTACAAATAGTACGTAAAAACAATGTCATTTCGAATTATTTCGGAGAACTAGTATACAGTCAGGGATTGGGATGAACAATGATCATAAAGTTGTCACTGGAATGTCTGAGTTTGAACTTCTTTGTCGAAGTCAGATAATGTTCGGAAAAATTAAGGAACCAAGATTGCAAAAACATTAATTTATGGGACTTGCACATCAACAGATTTCATCTTGCAATTTGACATTTCATTTTGCTGATTGAATTTTCCCAATCTGACAACTGTTATATGTCCTATAACTATCATAATTTCATATAGTAAATGAAAATCAAATTTTCGATTCTATTTATCTCGATTGATTTTCAAAATGATGCTAAGGAAAATTTTTCAGCTTTTCTCTAATTGAAAATTTTTACCCTGATATCATTGAACTGATATTAACATCTTCAGGAGAAATGATATTAAATCTATCTGTTATCTGCTAATTCCTTGAAAAATAATGTAATGAAAACTTCTGATGTATTTCAGATGAACGATTTGATTTCAGTTTGATATGACAAAATTATCAATGAATAATCGAAGTATTGTTCAGTTATGAATTATCACCCGTTAATTTTCAGTCATTTGAGTTAGGTAGGTGAAGTCTACCTTCAATATTTCAAATAACATTGGTATACGTATCAACAAACAATTGCGGTTGTGCAGCAACAAGAAGAGATAGAGACATCGCCTTCACGATATTCGCTTTATGAAACAGCAAATATCTTGGAGAACAAATATCAATTGAACCGGTTTTTATTCTTAACTAGCGACCCGCCCCGACTCCGCTCGGATAAAAATAGTTACTGTGAGTTATCCCTAAGGGATAGGCATATACCATCGCGGGCTTTTTTAAGACCCTTTGAAGATGTACAATACTGAACAGCCAGCGCTTGCAATGTGAGCGCAAAAAAATGTGTTCTTAACGACATTAAATTGAAAACCTCTGAAAATATCAGTGTTTCTTTACTATATTACGCATGTATCATCTATTTAGAAACGCATACAAATCCTCCGTTGTGTGGTTTTAAAGATATAAGCATACATAGGGACAGACAGGGAGCGGAAGTGACTTTGTTTAATACTTGTAGTGATTTGAATTGAGTTTGTGAAGATACAGTTGATATTTACAGTATTTCCCATTGTTTTCCAAGCTGTGAAGCTTCGAGAAGGAATTTTTATAATTTATATAGATATTTTTGTAGATAATTTCATGCTTTACCGCTTTTTTCTCTGTAGTTTCACCAAGACTGAGTGAAATGAAAAATTTTATCTGGAAAAAGCAAATTTTACTTGAAAAAAAAATCCTTTGCAATTTGTGCGAAAAAAGCACGACACTGTGTTTGTACATCATTCCCTATAATATTTCCGAGCGATTCCAACAATAATCACCATAGACGACCAAGGTATCCATGCTTCAACAGTTTTTGTCCTAATTCTACTAGCCTAATGGAAAAAAAGAACGCGTCACAGCTCCCCTCGAACTTTCCAACGCCTTCTCGATTCCATGGTCACTACAGGAACGGATTTCCATCTCTACACAGCGAGACCGACTCGGCTACTTCCCGGATCGTCGACCAGGACAATTGCAAATGCGACATTTAGTGCCATTAAGGGATTTCGACTCGATCGAAGTGAGCCTTTCCTGTACCCCGGTGACTGTCGTTGATTTATGATGGAGGTCCACCTGGAGCTGTGTTTTGCGTAGTCTTCGCGAGACAAGTGAAAGAAAGGTGTGAGGACATAGAGCCCAAGTAGCACAAACATATTAGACCAATATTGGTTGAATAATACGGGAATATTAACCTTTTATTGTAAAGGTCATATTGGCTATGAAAAATGTGAACATTTGGCGATATTGCAACAATGTAAAAAGGTACCCCTTCACGTACAGTTTTCCGTCAGTTTTGGACTGTCAGTCCATCAGTTCAGGCCGAAACTGAACGTGAAGGGATTCAATAGTTCCCACCTGTCTCAGTCCCGGCTCGTACTGAAGAAATCAAATCGAACAAATATTTAGGCGCGGCCTGAAACGCGGTACAGGCAAGACCGGAGCATGTAGGTACGCTTCAGTTGTCAGTTGCCGATTAGCAAGAGTGCGACTATGGTAGGTATTTTAAGTGGACGAAAGCGAGACGTGTGTATACACTATCAGTTTCGTCCATAGCAGCTCAGTAGGTAGTGCCTTCTGAAGTATATTTTAATTGCAATACATTATATTGTATAATAATTATAATTATTGTTGATTTGAGATGACACCTCCTCAGTCAATTGATTTCGTAACAGAGTTTATAGAAATTTATAGAGGATATCCATGTTTACGAGAAATTGAAAGCTGACATAAGAAGATTCGCCCCTCCGCAAATACCACGGTTTTGACCAATAACTCTTTTTTGCCTTTGAGTAACATGTTCTGTTTCGTCGGCTTCTGCTAACAGTAAAAAGGCAATCGCTTTTCTTTTGTGCAAGCTCATTATTTCAAAGCGCATTCAGTTTCTTTCAGTGAGCAATGAATTTTCACGTTGATGCCAACACTTCCCAACATCAACTAACGTGTAGGCCCATGGTATACCATCAGTCCAGGAGCGCAGGTCTGGCCGTCAGTCCTGGCGCACAGGCCACGACTGTAAGTACGTGACTACGACTATATTGGTACAATATTGTGAATAATACAGGGTGTTTCAAATTCGATCCTCACCATTGGGATCTCGGAAACTATTGATAGCAGAGCGTGGTTTGAAATGAATCGAAAAATAGAATGAACTGATTCTATTTTATATCGGACAGAAGCTCAACTTTATTTTTCATAAAAGATATTACAGAACAACTGTTTTCTTTATACATAACAACACAATAGAAACAAAACATCAATATATAGAGTGGCATTCACATAATTTCCAACACCCCCACTATGTGATGCAACTCATATCTTCAATCCCATAAGATGAAAATTCTTCGTGAACTTTTCACCTGCTACTGCTTTGGTAAGTGAGTCGGCGACCATATCGTCAGATCCAATTCTCTTCACCACTATATCTCCTTGCTCTTGTCTTTCTCTTACGAAGTGATGGCGAATGTCAATGTGTTTGGTTCTAGGACGATATGCACCATCTTTACTTAAGTCAACTGCACCCTTGTTGTCACAAAATATCGTAATTGCATTCGTCATGTCCGGGAATATTTCTTGTAACAAGTTCTTCAGAAATACGGCCTCTTGTGTTGCTAAACTTAAAGCCATATATTCTGCTTCCGTTGTCGATAAAGCTATGGTTGGTTGTTTCTTTGATGTCCAACTTACTGGTCCTCCATTTAACATAAAGATATATCCTGCTGTGGATTTTCTGTCGTCCGTATCACCTCCCCAATCAGAATCACAGAATCCGCAAATATTATCAGTGGATTTTTCAAACACCAGTTTCACTTCCGAAGTTTTTCTCAAATATCGAAAAATACGTTTGACAGCTGTCCAGTGATTATAACTTGGATTGTTGCAGAACCTTGCTAATTTTCCAACTGCAAATGATATGTCTGGTCTAGTGCATTGAGCGGCATACATGAGACTTCCAATTGCTTCTCTATAGGGAATTTTGGACATATCTCCTTTTCTGTTATTATCATTTTCTTCTTTCCGAGATAAGGTTTGGTTTGAGTCCATTGGAGTTGAAACACCGTTACATTCTGACATATTGAAGCGAGCTAAGACCTCTTCAATATATTTTTCTTGGTCCAAGGAAATTCTGCCTGTCTTAGGATCACGTTGAATTCTCATACCCAAGCAGAAATGTGCTTCTCCAAGGTCTTTCATTCGGAAAACTTTCGTGAGCTCATCTTTCAAAAATTGTTTATGGTTGCTATTGTTAGAAAATAAAAGAACGTCGTCTACGTATATCGCAAGTATTGTGATTTTGTCTTCATCCGTATTGAAATAAACACATGGATCCATTTTCGATTGCTGGAATCTGAGGCTCTTCAGAACTGAATCGAGCTCTTTGTTCCAAATACGGCTTGATTGTTTCAATCCGTACAATGTTTTCAGAAGACGACATGTTCTTCCGTTTGGTAGCTCCATATATATTTCCTCGTCTAGTTTTGGATGCAGAAACGCAGTAACGACATCCATCTGGTCGATCGTCCATTCAAATTTAGCAGCCAATGCAATCAGAAATCTGATGGAACTATACCTCACAACTGGCGAAAAAGTGTCTTCATAATCAATTCCAGGTATTTGTGAATATCCTTTTGCCACAAGCCTAGCTTTGTGTTTTTCAATTTCACCCGATGCCGTTAATTTTGTTTTGAACGTCCATTTGCTTCGAATCGGTTTCTTTCCTGGTGGAACTTCACACAATTCCCAGGTTTTGTTTTCATGATGAGCTCTGAGCTCCTCTTCCATGGCAGCTTTCCATTCTCTTGCATTAGTACCTGACAGAGCCTCTTCTACTGTTGTGGGATCTGATGAAGTTTCTAGCATGACTTGATGAATAAAATCGGAATTGAAGATGTTTCTGTTCGGTTTTCTATTCCGAATGGATTTTCTGACATCTTCCTCAGTTTCTGCGTCGTTCTCGGTGTCGGATACTGTTGATTCCATTTCCAATGTATTCTGCTCTATTTGCGCTGAATCTGTATAGCGATCGGAAGAAGTACTCGGTGAAGATACTTGCGGAACCCCCACTTCAACAATAGTTTCGATATTCTCGTGCTGTTGTTGATTATCTGCATTCGTATCTTCTGACATTGGGAATATATCATCTGACAGTTGACCTTTTTGACTGACAGTGTCATTTTCGAAAAAAACTGCATCCCTGCTCACGAACAGCTTTTTCTGTACAGGATGAATGAATCGGAAGCCACTGAAATTTTCTCCATATCCTACGAAAATGTATTCTTCTGATTTGTGATCAAGCTTTCTTCTCTTTTCTTTCGGTACATGTACTAAGGCCTTGCATCCAAATACATGTAATTTAGAGAGGTCAGGTCTTTGTTTGTTCCATATTTCAGTGGGAGTTTTCTGTTCCAGTGCTTTAGATGGGCTCAGATTTTTCAGGAATGTTGCTGTATTGATTGCTTCAGCCCAAAAATCATTACTGAGCTTCGAAGTATAGAGCATACACCTTGCTTTCTCCATCAACGTTCGATTGAGTCTCTCAGCTACACCATTTTGTTGGGGGCTATAAGGCACTGTGGTCTGATGTTTGATTCCATGAGTTCGTAAAAATGTACTGAATTCTCGGTTCACAAACTCTCCGCCGTTGTCCGTTCTCAAACATTTTATGCGCCGATTCTGCTCATTTTCTACCATAGCTTTGTACTCTTCGAATTTCTCTAGGACTTCACTCTTGCGTTGCAGGAAGAAGACGGTTGACTTTCGGCTGAAGTCATCAGTGAAAGTCAGAAAGTATCGAGCTCCGCCAATAGATTCTACTTGCATCGGTCCACATAAGTCTGAGTGTATGACTTCTAGGAAGTTTTCTGTACGTATTCCTCTAGACTTATCGAATTGTTGCCTGCATAATTTTCCTCGCAAACAGCCTTCGCATTTTTCGAGAATTCCGGTGTAATTCATTCCGGTTGCAAGTTTGTCTCTCAGGATTTTCATTGAATCATAATTCAAATGTCCTAAACGTCGGTGCCAGAGATCAACATAATTTGAGTTCACTGCCATCGCTGAATTCTGACATGGGTACTTGATATCGAGTTTAAACATGCCGTTCACTTCTGGAGCAAATGCTACAACTTTGTTAGATTGTAGATCGATCAACTGTTCAGTAATATGGCATCCAGTTCCATCGAAAATTACTGTTTTTCCAGTGCTCACCATCCTACTCACTGATAATAAATTTAAAGAGAGATCTGGAGCATGAATAACGTTTCCCAAAGTGGCCAACCTCTTGTTGTGAAGAATTATTTCTACTTGTCCTCTGCCTGTGCAATTCAACTTTTGTCCATTTGCAATGCTGAGGTCTCGATCTTTTTCTTCATGGAAATCTTGTAGTAAGCATTTATGAGGAGTGAAATGTTGTGTGGCACCAGAATCGATGTACCAGTGTTCATCATGCTGTGAAAAATGATCACTGCAAGTAAGTGCAACAGACCCTCTCTCAGTTTTCTTCCCTTTGTTGAACTTTCTTGGCTTCTTACATTCACTGGCTTTGTGGTTATACTCGTTACAATTATAGCATCTGGGACCTTTTCGAAAGTTTCTTGCTGAATTTCTGGAACTATTGCCATAAAATGCCGTTTCGGAATGTTCCTTGGTTACCGCGGACATATTTTTTACATTATCTTGCAACAATAAGTTTTTGACAAATTCAGTAGAAGTTAGTTGTTTTGATCCTTGTATTCCCAGTATTAATGGTTTAAATTCATCTGGCAGACCTCCAAGAATAATACCTCCTACTACATTGTCCTTGAATGGCTCACCGATATTTTCTAACTGTTCGGCGATCTTCAAAATGCTGTCAACATATTCCTGCATATTGGTGAATTGTTCAAATTTCGTTTTGAACAAACGAGAATAAAGACCTACTAGCCTGACAACACCATGATCTTCATAGGCTTTTTCCAAACATTCCCAAGCTTCCTTAGCAGTTTTGCACTTTTTCGTCTCAGCAGCAGCGCAAGATTTGAGCGAAAGGTTTATTTTGGCTAATGCTCTTTGATCCATATCTGTATCAATCATTTGATCGTATTTTGGTTCAACGCAACACCAAAGACCGGCATCTATGAGGAAGTTTTTCATCCAGAACTTCCATTCATTATAGTTGGTTCCATTAAGGTGTTTCGATTCAGCCAAACCTCCAACGGACGACGATATGATGGTAGATTTGATATTTTTCTGGCCAATCTCTACCTTGAGGGCTTCTATCTGTGCTTTCAACTCCTCGGTGCTGGACATCGTGGGATATTTCTCCTCTGATATACTGAAGTACGTCACAATTGATTACTAATCAATTATGTCAGTATATTTGGTATTTCTTTTCGAACGGTACCCGGTACGGAAAAACTGCTGGTTTACTTTATAGTGAACCTGGGCCCATAACCTGATAGCAGAGCGTGGTTTGAAATGAATCGAAAAATAGAATGAACTGATTATATTTTATATCGGACAGAAGCTCAACTTTATTTTTCATAAAAGATATTACAGAACAACTGTTTTCTTTATACATAACAACACAATAGAAACAAAACATCAATATATAGAGTGGCATTCACATAATTTCCAACAACTATGAGAGATACGAAGATGGTTAAATTGGGGCAAAGTTACGCATTTACCTGACTAACAATATGCCGCTGAGAATATTCTGAAATTCCGCTTATATCCGGAGATACCCGAGAAAAAAAAGAATTTCAAAAAATGGTGTTTATTTTTTTCTGGCTTTATTTTTAACGAAGGATTCGAAAATAAATTGCACTTCCACGGTGCCACTCTTTCCCTGCTACATAATGGTGTGTTTAGATTTGCTATCCCACGTTTCGTCTTCCGGGCACCATCAACTTCATTTTTTCTTATGGGCGTTACATTGAATTCTTTCTGTTTTGAGTAGAACCAGATTTGACATTTTCAATGATGTATCATAAGTTATCATTCTTTTTCGAAATATTGGAGATATTGAAAAAAATTAATTCTTATCATAATTGGCTCTGACTTTGATGTTTCTAAATTTGGCTTTCAATTTGTTACACTCAATGACATTTCGTTATTGTACAAGTCATTGAATTTTTGGCTGAAAATGGCTGGAAAGTGTGGTGAAAGGATCCCTAAAGCCTTCTTCTCGAGCTTCGGAAAGGAACTGTACAAAGGTATTGTGGTAGAAAGAGATCTTATGATCCTTCAAACACCGAAGTCACATCTGACTTCGATATAAAAGACAGACAATCGAAAATGACCAAGTTAGATTGATTATTCTGTTTCAACTTTGCTGTTATCGTAATTGAGATCACAGCAAAGCCATATCGAATGCAAGTGATGATCCATGACTATAGTTCAGGCAGATAGGTCTCGAGATGAAGCCAGAACCGAAATAGAGACGCATATAAATGGAAAGTGTGGTGAAAGGATCCCTAAAGCCTACTCGAGCTTCGGAAATGAAATGAACAATGGTATTGTGGTATAAAGAGATCTTATGATCCTTCAAACATCTAATTCATATCTGACTTCAATATAAAAGACAGACAACCGAAAATGACAAATTTACATTGCTTATTCTATTTCAACTTTGCTTTTATCGCAATTGAGATCACAGCAAAGCCATATCGAGTGCAAGTGATGATATAAGCAGAAAATTCAGGCAGATAGGTCTTCAGATGAAGCCAGAGCCGAAATAGAAACGGACATAAATGGAAAGTGTGGTGGAAGGATGCCTAAAGCCTTCTACTCGAGCTTCGGAAAGGAACTGAATAGAGGTATTGTGTTAGAAAGAGATCTTATGATCCTTCAAACACCAAAGTCATATCTGACTTCAATATAAAAGAAAGACAGTCGAAAATGACATAGTTGGATTGATTGTTCTGTTTCATCTTTACTCCTATCGTAATTGAGATCACAGCGAAGCCATATCGAATGCAATTGATGATATATGATGATAGTTCAGGCAGATAGGTCTCGAGATGAAGACAGAACCGAAATAGAAACGGATATAAATGGAAAGTGTGGTGAAAGGATCCCTAAAGCCTTCTAGTCGAGCTTCGGAGAGGAACTGAACAAAAGTATCGTGGTAGAAAGAGATCTTATGACCCTTCAAACACCGAAGACATATCTGACTTAATATAAAAGACACAATATTGAAATCTCTATGTTGTTTAACTTATATTATTCATTATCATCTGATATGGTGATTCCGATATTGGTGTAAATTTTCAAATCCATATACTATCAATACCATTCAGCAAGGAACATTGTCCACAATCAAGCAAAGGTTTTTTCAGTTTGTTGCAGACAGTATCGATCTGCTCATCCTGGTTCTGAGATTTATCCAAAGTTATACTGAAATATTCAACTTCGTTTACCCTACTGAAGACAGTGTTGAATATTTCATCCACCATACTGCCATTTCCATTGTAGTAGTTCATTATCACTGACCTGGACTCGTTGATATTCGAATAAATGAACCTTCTTCACATCAAAATATTATGGAAGTAGGAACGTATATGAGCTACTATGCCAAATACTATTGAATAAAGAAAAAACGTGTGTTCACAATCAGAATAGTGATAAAATTATTGGGTACAAGGTACAAGTTCTGTTGAGATTGTAAGATTTGTATCATACTCCTTTTCTGATACTCAATTGGGATTTCAAGATAAGCGATAAGCCCTCTGGTGAAAAGTGTCAAACTATTGTCAGAATGATGTTTATTGGTTGAAGTCTTGCTCAAAGTGGCGCTGCGATATTATTTTGAAATTTCGGAATACGATTGAAATTATTTCCAATGTTTGTCAAGCACAATTCATCATGGTTAACGTTCACATAAAAATTTGAAAAAATACCAAAAACTGTAATAGACGCTCACAAAATCGCTCACAATATGGGATTTTCAAACAACGTCAAAGTCCTAACCTTAAATATCATTAGTTGTCAAAGTGGTGCTAATTAGTTGAGTTTTGTTGAATGTGGCGTTACGATCTTAATTTCTTTTTCTCCTAACTGAATGATATAAAGTATTCCATCATATAACTGATTATGATATGTAGGGCATTTTGACATTTTCGTCAATTTCGAAAAGTGCCTTCCTATATGAAAAGAAGGAGAAAATTGCATGAATAAAAGAGAAGACATTGATCAGTTGAGTAAAATATATTAATTTCTTCTCATATTCTGAGATGTTTTTATACTTATTACTTAACTTTTTCAGCCTTGAAAAAGACAATAAAATTTTCGAAAGCTTGGCGAGTTATTTCTTTAGGATATGCGTATAAATATATATCCATCGCTGGAGACGAGTACATTACCATATGACTTTAAAATCTTAACAATCTGATCTAAGGCCAATATACTGAACTCTGTTGAGAAAGTGTTGTTAAAGAAATAGTTTGAGAACAATCAATAGAAATAATCAGTAGTAAGTTTCACTTGATAATTGAAAAGAAAATCCTGAAGGAAATGAAGTGGCAGGTGCAGTTTTTCTTGACCCACAACGGCAATTTGAAACAATGCCTAGGCATAGACTGGGTTCAAAAATTGAAAAGAATTGGTGCATAAAAATGTGCTGGTATGGCTAGTTAACTACTGAAAATAGAACGCAAAAACTTCTGATTAAGATCATTCTCCGAGGAAATCGTAGTAGTAGTAGGGTAGCGGAGTGTTCTTGGCCACTGGAGTATTGTGCTGGAAAAATTGTTGAACAAATAACATTTTTGCTGATATATATATGTATATATATATATATATATATATATATATATATATATATATATATATATATATATATGACAAAAAATCAGATGAGAATCAGTCTGTATCAACATTTTCACTGAATTCACTATTGCAGTTCATGCCTAATCGTACACTGTCATTTAGCTTCACGGTTTGAAACCTTATAATCGTTTATTCGACAAATTCGATTTTTTTGTGAAACAAAATTCCACTCACGTCAATTATAATGCAGCAGTGGCAAACAGTGACCCAAATCCGATTGAAACTAGATGAAAAATGACTGTACCGTGCATAACTCTCCCAATAATTTCCCTTTTGGATCGCATATTATTGTCAATTAGCGCAAATAGTGAAAAAAAGAGCGTGACACTGAATTGAGCCCTCATCAATGCCGATACAGTTTGATGACGACTTCAAAGGGTTTTAAAATCGAACGAATGCTTGTATTTGTGCCATTCTGTTGAAAAATAAAATGGCATATGAGAAGGGAATGAGTATGGCTCCAGAGTCCTGATACAGATTAATGGAAAGAGTAAATTTTTTTACCAGTGTTGTTATTTATACAATGTATACCTAATGGACGTTTTCGAGAACTTGAAATATAATGAAATAGTAAATAATATAATTGCTAGAATATCGAATGGAACTTGGGAAATGTTACTTGTACTGCCTAGGCTTTACTGAGTTCAGTTTTGTGGATTCCTTGTAGTACAAGTTATTCATATATCTACCCGAACTCATGGGTTTTCTGTTCAAGTAGATGATAATGGTGTTGTCGTGTGTACGTAAACTTCATATATGGGACGTAGCTGTTGAAGATGTCAACCATGTTTGCATTACAACATGTAGGAATCCCAAGAATTATGCCATCAACATATTTTTTATGTACGTAAACTTCATATATGGGACGTAGTTGTTGAAGATGTCAACTATGTTTGCATTACAACCTGTAGGAAACCCAAGAATTATGCCATCAACATATTTTTTATGTACGTAAACTACATATATGGAACGTAGTTGTTGAAGATGTCAACTATGTTCGCATTACAACCTGTAGCAATCCCAAGAATTATGCCATAAACATATTTTTTATGATATGCAAATTCGAAGGGAGATCATTTATTACTAAATCCAATGAGTCATCTATTTGTTTTTTCGGTATTTCCAAATCAGAAATTACTCGGAGTAATTCCATCCATATTTTAAGACACCACAATTTCAGGAGCTAATGAATTGATTTGAAATATATATATGAGTGTTGCCAAGGGCAAACTCCAGTCTATCCTGTGAAGTTGCTGTCTAAAGAAAAGAATTATTCTCAATGAGGTAGGCACAAAACAAGTTAGCGACTTATGGTATCATTGGAATAAAATTAAGAGATGATGTAATGATAACTTTTTATAATTATCCTAGAAGGTACACATCTGTCGTTTCTTCTTGAGGTTGCTGCCTTTGTTCGATGGTGAGGAGGTTGGTTTCCCAATAGAAATCAATCAATTACCAATATCTTGGATACTAAGTTTGTTGTTTCGATCGCAGTGGTGATATATAACGTGAAGAATGAGGATGTCTTTAGCCAGCTCATCATCATTGTCTGAAACGCAAACACAAACTATCACTACTCTGGTTCGGGTTTGAAGGCTGTCGTTTTTTGTAATTTCTTCCTGACGTTTCAGTAGCGCGAGTGGCTAGCTTCTTCAGAGGCTCTGGGAAGGTATACATCGGTATCACCAAAAGATCTATGGGAACTAGGTTAAGAGAGTATGAAAGAAACTGCAGACTAGGGCAAATTGACATAACAGCTGTGGCGGAACACGCACTCAGTTAGGGTAACCACAGGATTCTGTTTGAAAATACGAAACTCATTGCCCCCAACCAGGGATACCATAGTCGACTGATATGGGAGGCAATAGAGATCCACAAACACACGGATAATTTCAATAGAAAAGAAGAAGCTGTGAACTTCAACTGAATATGGAATCCCATATTCAGATAATAAAAAATAACTAATATCACGACAGCAGGTAGTGCAGCAATTAATGCTGATGATACTTCCTAGAATCCAGTAATTACGGTAATTAATATTAATGAAAATTCTCCCAGTCCAGAAAGAGTAATTATCACTCCAGGCTATCTGAATCCACATAAATACGCTTTACGAAGTCGTAACACCCAGTCATCGAAGTTTAACTCAAGAAGTCTGAGCCTCTGAAGAAGCTAGCCACTCGCGCCAGCGAAACATCAGAAAGATATTTCAAAATACGGCGACCGTCAAAGCTGAACCATTTTGGTAAACACAACCTTGGTATTGGTCAGTACATTTATTTCAGCTGGAGTCCGAAGGTGTGCAGCAGACAAATTGTTAATAAAATCTCTTTCATCTTCGTTCTCCGAGTCTTCATTTGTCCAAACAGCAAGCCCTAATACTTCTTGAAGTGTAAAACATCTAATGGAAACAAAATACTTATTTGGGTGTTGGGGCATGCGCGCCTAGCGCACACGCTGGAAAACTCCCCCCCCATAAAAAAATTATCCAGCTCGAGCAAACGGAATCAATGGGAATCACTCACGTTTTCTATCACATTTCTGGATGTTCTGGAAAAGACATAAGTGTTTTTATCACGCTAAGTGGTGAAGGGATGAGATCATAGCGGCCCTTTGGCGAGAACGCCAACTTATTTGCAGCACATTGGTTAGTAATTTACAGATTTTATAGTATATTACACACCGAGGTGGGAAGTGATTCATTCCTGTCGTGAGATCAAGCTATGATCTTGAGACAGGAATGAATGGAATAGATGAAATGAGGGCGGGAAGTAGATGTTTGTTTGTGATGTGATGTGACACTTCCCAACCTCCAATGATAAACTAAATTACACCACTTTGAAATCAATGAAAACTCTTGAACGGAGGACGTATCGCTTTTCCAAAGTCTCACTATCCGATAATCCTTATTTGTCATGACACTTTGACGATTTTTTGCATAACATTTATAAACCGGTCCTGAGTCGTATTTCATTTTGTAACGCAACCATAAATTCGACTGATATCCGTGTTCAACAGGGGAGATTGAATTGTTGTTACAAAACACGACAAAAAGTCGGCTTCCAGGCAGGTAATCCCTCATACTTGACGAAAGGTGCAATATATTCCGCGATGCATTTTAAACGCGGAGGTTTCCTGTGAATTATACGGTTCCGTAGACAGTTTGACGTGCCGCGAGGCAGAGAAGTAATAGTTTTCGGGAATGATTGATGGCAGGAGTGGGCAGCAGGAGGAACTAAAGTGTCCAAAATTTATGTGAAAACTGAGCACGCTCCTTGTTCGTGCCGCACACAAAGTTGAATCTCTGAAAAATCTGGTATTCTCGGAAATCTATATGAAATTTTCACCAGTATTCATAAAAATATATAAATTTTAATTTATGCAGATACACACGAAAGAAAAGCCCTGTAATGTTCAAAGAACACCGCGTGAATCAAGGGACAGGATATATGAATTAATATTCACTTTGAAATTTTGAAGTTTGTAAGCCTCAGGAAAGACCTCTTTCGGCAAGGAGTTCCACAGCTCAGCTGTTCTTTGAAAAAAAAGATCCCTGAGCAAGAGAGGTTCGATAGGTCAACAAAGTTCACAACAAAGGGGTGGGGAATTCTGTACTCGTCGAGTCATCCGTGTAGATATTGCCAAGGGTGGAACGATTGATAACAATTCAGAAGAGCACCGACCGTGAAAATATCTATAGAAGAGAGACAAGTCTCCGACCCTTCTACGATGCTCCAATGAAGTGAGCGAGTCTGAGCGAAAAATCACCAACAAGACGAATTGCCTTTCTCTGAATAGAGTCGAGAAGCTTCAATGAATGTTTTGGTGCCGAACTCCATACATATATTCCAAGGCAGGTCGTATCTGAGCCTTGGGAAGCACCTTTAGTGGTTTTCCCATGAGAGATTATTACTGATCGTAATTCTTAGCATCGAGATACTTGAATTTTGTGGTAATAGTAATAACTCCTGACATCTGAATACTAGATGACGATAGATCGTCTATCCTTGAGAAGACACATGCCTGAGTTTTCCTAGCATTAAATTCCACCAAGTTCATGTTACCCCATTCTATTATTTCAACCAGGTCATCGTCAATTTCATTGACGTGAATGTTTCTTTGAGTTTTTGTTTCCCGAGCTGGTATGGGGTCTCTGGAAGAGAAACTAGTATGAAGAGTACTGTCGTCCGCAAATATATATACTGACAATACTACAATTGAAACATGAGAAAATGAAAATATTCCATAGTATTGGAATAATCTTCTGAAGAAAGTGAAAGCAAGTCAAGAATATTGATTACCTGTAAGGGTTCTCGTCACAAGCTATGGAACAAACTTATTTCTATAATTCATTTATGCAACAAGCCCAGATAGGGTCTTTTTTCGCTCTGAGAATTTAATCTTTCGAGCTCCTTCTTTGATGATATACACGTACTTATCAACAGAGAGTGTAAAATTTCATTTTTCATTACTAAATTTTCTATTTCTAGACGTTTGAATGCATCAAAGAACCTCCTTCTTTAAAAAGTCACAGATGACTTTCAATAATTCCATGTTCGTCATCTAGAGCATGCTGGGTGACACTGGGCATTTCTGTCCTTGCGTATCGTATGCGAGCATGTTCCTGGAAGCAAGTTCTTATAGCCCTTCGTCTATGGCCAATGTATGATTTGGAACAATCTTTACAACATACTTAGGTATGAGTTGAAACAAGGTTTCTAGAAATCTTACTTGAAAATATATGGCCAGTAGGTGAGTAACGATGGAAATCGATATTACATAAAATTTTCAGCTATGGCAACACTAGTTGCTCCATAATTAACCACTACTATGAATCCAAATACTCCATATGAGGCCGTAGTAGTTTATACTTCATTCAACGGAAAAATAGACAGACAGACAATGCAAGGCGTTTATATGATGGGATACATATTCACAATAAAAAAACTAATTTTCTGGCCGAACTTAACTCAATGAGACTCAGTACTGAGAAAAAAACAGTAGTTGATGAAATTTGATTGATAATTCAGTAAATAATGAATCACCAGTGGGTTTTCGACTAGCCTGCATATATCTAATGCTCATTGGAATCCAGAAAACCTGTTCAAACTCCTGGAAAATATACAAATGGAAATTTCCATTCGATACTATTACTACCAGCGTGAATGTTCGTTTCTTTCAGAAAGATAAATTAGCCGTGAAAGTTCGATAGAAAACATGTGAGCTAGGATTTTCCACGGTATTAAACTTTCCTTACTGCCCATATTGATATAGGAAAAAATATTTGCGAGAAAGCTAATGTTACGTGACTAATGGAAAGGAAACTCTTTCCAAATAGGTGCAGGAAAGTAAGCGATTGTTCTGATCGGTGAAAGGAAAGAACCGTACAGGGTGACTTTTAGGGCTTGTCCCTTTTCGGTGCTCTGCTTGCTTGGGACTTCTAGTTATGGTTGAATAACTGAATCTTCAGTTGCATGTTCCCGTTGTATTTCATGTTTATGTTCCAGAGGATGATTACGATATCTTCGTGAATTGAAATCGAAACATAATTCTAATTCTCATAGTTTTTCGAAAACACTGTGGAAAATTTTCATAAAAAATCTGTTTTTTATAACATACAAGATATTTTTCTCTGGAGTATCGATTGTAAAGAAAAGTGATGTATCGGATGATTGTAACATTTCCATATTTTAAACTATTGATCGTGATTTTCTCAATCCAACTTCAGAGTTTTTATTCACCTTCACACATGTTCAAACCTAAAGCCTGCTTACCTGAGTAAAACACTAGCTTCTACGGGGCTTGAACTCACTATCTCCGGTTTGCTAAGTTTTATGAAGGAGATTACAAATATGGTGACTTCGAGTTATGTTCGAGGCAATATCATTTGTTGGTGAAAAATGAATTAATTGTATGCATAGAAATAACTGGATATAACTTTTTCTACACTGAAAATCCATTTTCAAAAATACTTATACTAAATAATTATTATAGTTTTCAATATACACATTTATCAGTAATAGTTCATAATCAATATTGCATTTTCAATATTGGTATATTATTCCAAAACGATATAATATCAGCGTTGAAATTACAATACCACTCATAGGTTATGATTCGCAAATCACGACTTCAAAATTCCCATTTAAGTATAAATACAATATTCAATGAGCAAAATCTTCATTGCAGTTCTATGCCAATGAGCTACCTCGATGGTAATCTATTCTTCCAAACAATACTGGGCATATATTGAAATTTCTGAGCTGAAAAATGAGTTCGAAATGGTAATCAAACGATATTGAAATCTCCATGTCATTAAACCGATATCAATTAATACACCTGATATAACTATATATCAATCCTCCTATTGGTAATGAGCTATCAAACCCATATATTACTAATAATACAGAATTTGCCATTGAGATTTATTATCAATATTGAACTGATAGTTATATTGAAATATTGTTTTTTCAATACAGATCCATTGGTTTTTCCCTTAAAGATATGTCTACATGGCAGCTATTAAAATCGGGGTTCAGCCAATATTATATACGGACAAAGGTAACAAAGTGGTGATTTTATTTTAGTCGAAGAAGAATACTTTGAGATAGTCGAAAACTTGATTGAAAGTGATCCGTATCAGAAGTTACCACGAAACCTGTTGCCCAAGAAGACCGCTAATGTAAAAACCACATTGAAAAAATGCAAGACACTGATAATACCGATTTTGAATAGGAAGCTACAACTTTCAAATCCTTCAGTCCAGAAGATATATTGTTCATCAAAAATACCTGCATAATCTGGAAAATCCTATCAGTAGAAAGGATGCTAGTGTTTGAATTCCACAAGAACTCATAGAAAATATAAAATATATTAAATTGGAAGAGGGCGAAGTATTGGTATCATTCGGTGTAAGCTCTTCATTTCCGAGTGTCCGATACCATTTCTAAAGTGTTTGAAGGATCTTCTGAAATTGAATAAATTGACAAATAACACTATTGAAAAATAAATTCAACTCACCAAGCTTTGCATGGATCAAAATTGTTTTCAATATTATGGTTCCTATCATGCATAGCATGAAATAGCAGCCATGTATCGATATATAGCAAACTTTTTCATGGGTAGGTTTGAGACAGACGCTGGCAAATAATTCAGTTACTTCCTAGGGGTCAGATTTGTTGTTGACTTATTCGCTGTGATAAATATAAGGGTAACCAACATTGAGAAATTCCTTTCAGCACTGTACAGTAGGTGTGAAAGTATGAAATTCACGTATGTACGAATTAGATAAAAAAATAACAGTTGCCATTTTTAGATGTATTGGTCATAAGGAACGAATAGACTGAAAAACAAAATATGACATTTATAGGAAATAGACGAACACGTTTAGGTACATTCCTAACGACTCGAAACATTGTTCACAACATAAAATGGCAGCACTTCAATTTCTTGTTCATAGTTCAAATACTTTTGAACTTTTGAAGAAGTGATTCGGTACGTAGCTGAAGTGAACAGTTTCAACCCAGAGATAGTTAACAAGATAAGAAGCAACTGCAGATTCAGGAAAACATTTCCTGAATCTTCGACTCTTCGAAAATACGAGGGCAGTAAAAAGTTTATAGTAATCCCGTATGAACCCCAATACACTAGGTGACTTGACAAAGATTATGTAAAGTAAATACGAAGGATGAATATAAAACTTCTTATGAATCACAACAGCTCCTTGGTGGTAATCCAGAAGATAAATCAGGAAACACAGAAAAGTCAGGAATTTACGAAACCAGATGTCAAGATTGCAACAATAAATAAATTTGCCAGAGCCGGCGAGTTATTAGAATCCGTTCCAAGGACCACTTCGCACACAAGAGATACGAAAGTGTGGTAAAATCCAGTGTCGCCCAACATTTTCTGGACAATGACCACGAAATTGGTAAAAGCAAGCTACTCGATGCATGTGAGAGTCTAGAAATAGCAAAATGTAAAATTAGCATGAATGGTGACAGAGGACCTATCACTTTCAGCCCGTTATTTAATTCATTATTGGCAAACTATTTAGAATAATCAGTATCAATTTTCTTCTCCTGAAGATGCTTACTTTGTTAGCGAAACGCGCGTGCAAATAATATCAGATTGATCTCTAAAAAGAGGTTCGACTTTTACACCAAAGGTTCCAAGCTGATTGTTTATGCTGCATGGGTAGTTAGATGATGCTCACATATAATAATTGAAAAAATTTCAAAGATTTTATATTTCTGAAAAGTGGAGGATTTTTCAAAATTCCTGAAATAATATTTAATTGAAAATATTTTCCAGAACCGATTTCGAAAATTCATACATCAAATAGTAGTTTACTTAATTTGGACATAACATTCCAAGGCACAAAAGCTGCTTTATTCCACCCCAGTCACCTTTAAGAGGCATTAAAACGATATACCTTTATATTCCACAACCTGTCATGACTTGCACGACCACACCACAAAACATCCTTTACACCGCCACTTAGAACAAAAATCAACCGTATTCATACCCAAATGAGATGAAAATGGAAGATAAACCCTTTCATGCAGAGAGTATCAATTACGCTAAGAGCAGGCTTTTTAGATAAAGCTGTTAAACTCTGCCGATGATAACATCCATTCTCATGCTGTCTGAATCATCTAATTGTGCAGTCAAAATATCATCAACGCATGCCAGTCATCTTGAATCGTGAGATTCACGTTGAGGGTGAGTGCCTGTCACGATATCAACCCCTTTTCATTAATAATATCGTTAGGTCCTCGTTCGGGGCGAGTTGATCAGCTGGAATTGATAGACTTGTTTTGATGGAAAACGGAAAATTGCGATTATTTCGTTTGTATGGGGAAAATGCTGTTATCCGGCCAAGCTTTAGATGCCGCCGTTCTGAACGAGATTCATTGCCGTAGGCAGAGAGAGGGGGATGAGTTCGTGAAATTTTAAATAGCTTTCTGTTCATGAAAATGAGGAAGGTGGTTTAAAAAATCAATCCTCACCATTGGGATTTCAGAAACTATAAGAGATACGAAGATGGTTAAATTGGGGCGATGTTGCGCATAACTTACAATATGCCATTGAGAAATCGTTCGAATTCCGAGTATATCCGGAGATATCCAGAAAAAACAGAAATTTCGGAAAATGGTTTGTATTTTTTTCCTGGCTTTATTTTTTGAAGGATTCGAAAATGAATTGCACTTCCACACTGCCCCTTTGTCCCTGCAACATAATGGTGTTTTCAGATTTGCTATCCGACGTTTCGACTTTCGGCCACCATCATCAACTTTATTTTTTCTTATGGGTGCTATATTGGATTTTTTTCATCATAATAGGCTTTGACTTTGATGTTTCTAAATTTGACTTTCAATTCGTTACACTCAATGACATTTTGTTATTGTACTTGTATCCCGAAAGACGACAATTACATCGAACTATGTTCAAAAGTTATTGGATCGAAATCTCACCGAGTTTGGTTCGTTTGAAAAGCCAATGAAAAAATTCGTGACAGAATCAACGATCAAAATTTGATGAATTAGTTGTGTATGAGGTAAACAAGACATTGTGTCCTTTTCAAAGAACATATAACTTTGAAGAAATAACGATAATTAACTGAAATGTAAAGGCAAAAGTAAATCACAGCAAATGCTCAAAATGCTGGCCTTTTTCATGATAATGCAACTGTGCCTTTTTATGAATATTATTTATTCACTGTACGATTAATTTTCCTCCTCAATTTTCCGAACTCTCTAAAAATGCTGTGTTGAGGGTTCTCAATTTTTTGATATTTCCCCTTTTTCAGTGTACCCCATGAGAATATATCCATAACACTCAAGTCTGGAGACCTTGCTGGCCACCTCACCGGTCCATTATTCCCTATACATTTATCAACAAACCTTTAAGTCAGGTAATCAGACACTCATCTGGTAGTGTGCGGTGGAGCACCATCATGTCCAAACCAGATATTGTTATAATTAGCCAGAGGTAGATCATCCAAATAGTCCAAACCTGTATACAAATCAAAAACTATTGCACGTCATCGATTGACATGAAATCAACGCAGTGGTACCAATCCATTGATGGAAATGCATTGGAACGTTTAGATTGAATTTAAAATTTAGCGCCTGTTATTCATTTACATATGGTTGATGGACTTTGGCAATAATTCCAAATTGATTGAAAGGCACATATTTCTAAGAAATTACAATTTTGGTGAATTGAGATGTAAACCCAACTGATACATACATTGACACCAATACACATATCACATTTGAGCCCTGAAGAAGGCAAGAAATCATCGCCATAACGTTGGCTATAAAAGTTTATTGTTTCAATAGTCCACCCACTCGTGATCGAAACAAGAAACAAAAATATAATTGACGAAAAAAAGTTGTGAATAAAAACTTCGACATAGTCGATGGGCATAATTGAACTGGCGTTAAAAAAATCATCTTTCGAACAATTCGTTCAGGCCAGTCTCAAATCTACCTACACAGTAGGTTTTGGCTGGCACCTGTCAGAAAACAACTGCTTCCCTGGCTAATACCACGAAGGGCATTGAATTATATATGATCCGTGCCAGTGCAGGTTTCTTCACAAAAGAAAATCGTACATTTGCTTTTGGCGATACAAATGAAGGAATTGATTTTGAATTATAGGGACGGCACACTTGCGGACCGGTTTCGGGCTATTTGGCCACTTGTCAGTACAAGGCGGTGCCATCGTCAACATAAAGTCGATTACTTCCCATAATCAAATATCAAAAACTTTCATAGTATCAAGCCCCGAACCAAGCTGATACCAACAACACGAAGTCATTGCGCCATCTACCCATATACGAGGTATTCCAAAAACAAACTGAATTCACCCATTCCTCCTGTGGGGAGAATGTATAAACATTCAACATAGCCGATGGGCATACTTGAAGACTGGCGTTAAATCAAATAATCTTTCAAACAATTCGTTCAGGCCAGTCTGAAATCTACCTACACAGTAGGTTTTTGGCAGGCACCTGTCAGAAAACAAGTACTCCCCTGGCTTATACCACGAAGGGCATTGCATTTCATCCGACCGGTGCTAGTGCAGGTTTCTTCACAGAAGAATATCCTGCATCTGCTTTTGGCGATACAAATGACGGAATTGATTGTATCGATGTATATAATTCAATGCCATTCGTGGTATTAGCCAGAGGAGTAGTTGTTTTCTGACAAGTGTCAGCCAAATCCTACTGTGTAGGTAGATTTGAGACTCGCCCGAACGAATTGTTCGAAAGATGATTTAAATTATGAATATATCGAACTAGAACAAACGTCGCACAGTGTTGTGATATGTTGAAATTTTGTTCAACCTTTCAAGATTGGTATATATTGTTTTCATCGGTTTCCAGTAATTGAAATGAGTGAACGATTCATGATAATGCATGTGTCCAATCGTAGCAAATTTTTGAATTATTTGAGGTGAAGGTGGTTGTTAAGTTCTCCGAAAAATTAGGCAGAGCGACAACCCCGCATCCCTGACCAGCGACAAGTGCCAATAGACTTTTGCAATTTTAGTCAGTACAATATGTAACTCGCAATCATACGTATCAATACACTTCATACCACGTTTATTTGTTGAAAAAGGTGTATAATTAAACAAATCAAAATCATCCAGTGTGTTATTTACACACACACACAACATTGGTCCTTCAGAGCACGATTCATGAACTAGTCATTGTGCTACAATTATAATTAAAGTGAATTAATATCGAGTTGGCGCTAAAATAGCCGGCAAGCCGCTCCACCTGATCCAGGCGACGCTGAAATCTACCAATAGGAAAGCGAGTAACAGATGCCTCCATCGTATGCTATATAGAAGAGGGGTCATAGGATAACAAACAGGTTGGTGCGTTCCATTTTACAAATTCAATCTCCTTTTCAATATATTCCTACCATCTATCAGTGCAAGGGGTATATAATTGATTGATTAACTTTCATTTCGATTATTGATCTATCACTTTAATACTTATTCATAGAAAAAAATTACTTGTCAATATGTCTGACGATTTAAAAAAATATAAGTAAATTGAAGAGGTCTTGTATAAAAGGGCAATTAACCCGTTTTGATACCTTTTACGATAAATTCATACAGGGTGATACCTTCAACGTCATTCAGCTGGAAAATCGATTGTCAAAACTTGATACCTTATTAGAAGAGTTCAATAATATTCAGATGGAAATAGAATTACTTACACCGGAAGATGATATCGATGCTAAACAAAGAAACGATGAAGAACGTTCAACTTTTGAAGACTCATATTTTGAAGTTATAAGTAAAGCAAAATCATTCCTTTTGAAAATTAATAATTCTGATTTGAGTACTGTTACTGAACAATCCTCCAGCACATCTCAAATTCCGAATGTGAGTAACTCTCCAAGCGTTCACAATTTCAATACAAATTTGCAGCCGCCAGTATCGACAAATATAAACATCACTAATCAAAACCCTATTCAAAATTTGAATAACCAGGCTGTTAATATGAATACTTCTACCTCGACTTCTACTGTAGTTTTGCCACAAAATGTATCAGATGTGAATATCAAGCTTCCTACATTGAATTTACCAACATTTGATGGTTCATATAGTGAATGGCTTTTTTTCCGAGACACTTTTATTTCTATAATTCATAATAACTCGTCTCTTACTAAAATACAAAAGTTCCATTATTTGCGTCTCTCTCTTAAGGGCGATGCCTCTGACGTCATCCAATCACTCGAAATAATAGAAGCAAATTATGATATTGCATGGGATTGCTTATTAGATAGATATGAGAACAATCAAATTTTGATTTCGAATCATGTTAAGTCATTATTCAATCTACCATCCATATCAAAAGAATCACATTCTACCCTACGACTACTTGTTGACGGTACTTCACGCCATCTGCGCGCATTGAAGGCTTTACATCAACCCATTGATTATTGGGATACATTGATCATTCACCTTATATCCACGAAACTTGACTATTCAACGCGCAGAGAATGGGAATCGAAAAACACAAAGGGTCAATTACCTACACTGTCGAATTTCTTAGAATTCTTGAAACAAAAGTGTCGTTTGTTAGAAACTTTGGAGAATAATAAACCCTCGGATAAACCTAATAACCGAGAAGCGAATATGAAGTTGAAATTTACCACTAAAGCACATCTTGCCTCAAATAATGTCGTCCAATGTACCATCTGTCATAAGGATCATATAGTTTATAATTGCTCTAAATTTCTGCAGCTCGATGTCAATGCCAGGTTCGAAGAAGCAAAACGGTTGAAGCTATGTATAAACTGCCTAAGAAAAAATCATTCAACAAAAAATTGTTCTTCAAGTAAATGTAGAAAATGCGGAAAACTTCATAATACCCTTTTGCACTTCGAATCTAATTCTAATCAGTCCAATGACGGGCAATCTGACAAGGCAAATGACTCAAATAGTCAAACCGTTATGTTTTCATCTTCTAACGATAATGCTCACTCAAATTCCCATTGTACCCTACAAAATAAAACATGCATACTCCTTTCAACTGCAGTAGTAAATATTTTTGACAGAGATGGTAATATGCATACTTGCAGAGCACTCCTCGATAACGGATCTCAAAGTAATTTTATTTGCGAGAATTTATGTGAAAAACTCAAACTTAAAACCGAAAAAATTAAAATGATTGTTTCTGGTATTAATCAAAATGCATCTATTGTCCACACGAAAACATCTATCAAATTAAAATCTAGAATAAATGCCTTCAGTGAAACACTGTCATGTCTGGTTCTTGAAAATATAACAAATAATGTTCCTTGTACCTCGTTCGATGCAAAATGTTTGAATATCCCACCTAACCTGATACTCGCAGACCCAGATTTTAATATTACTACACCGATTGATTTACTCATTGGCGCGGACATATTTTGGGATTTGCTTTGCGATGGTCAAATAAAACTGGGTAATAATTCCCCCATCTTACAAAAAACTCAGTTAGGTTGGATTATTTCGGGCCCTTTGAATTTAAAATCATTAGAGTTACCCAGCATTACATGCCATTTGAGCATTGATAATAATATCGATAAGCAAATCGAGAGGTTTTGGAGTATTGAAGAAGTTTCTTATAAAAAATATTTATCTCCCGAAGAGCAGGCATGTGAAGATCACTTCAAACAGAATACAACAAGAGATTCCTCAGGAAGATTTGTAGTTAAATTTCCACTTAAAAAACCTATTTCAAGTTTGGGTGATTCACGAGATTCAGCCGAAAAGAGATTTTTCTCCCTCGAGAAAAAATTGGCAAGAAACGATTCTCTCCGACAGGACTATGTCAGTTTTATGGATGAATATATTACACTTAATCACATGTTGAAGGTAACAGAATCTGACATATCCTTAGGTTCAAATCCTCATTATTTCCTACCGCATCATTGCGTTTTGAAAGATACCAGTTCTACAACCAAATTACGTGTCGTTTTTGACGGCTCAGCTAAATCTTCTTCGGGTTATTCGCTTAATGACTTGATGATGATCGGACCAACCATTCAACAAGATTTACTGTCAATTGTTCTTCGTTTCCGAAAGCATAATATAGTTTTATCAGCCGATATTGCCAAGATGTATAGGCAAGTCCTTGTGCATGAGAGCGAGAGAAATTTACAATTAATATTGTGGCGTTCAAAACCATCTGAACCACTCTCTATCTATAAGCTACGAACCGTCACTTATGGTACAACAGCTGCCTCATTTTTAGCCATACGGTGTATTCATGAAATAGGTTATGATATTCAGAAAATTAATCCCAAAATAAGTTCGATTATATTACAGGATTTCTATGTTGACGACCTCTTATCTGGTGGTGATACCGTGAAAGAAGTTACATTTATGAAATCAGAGCTTGAAAAAACGCTGTCGCTATATGGGTTCGAACTTAGAAAATTCGTGTCAAATGATCCAAATGTTCTCAGAGAACAAAACTTATCTGAAACAGATAATATCATAAATATAGGCGATAATGAACAAAATAAAACCTTAGGTCTATTTTGGAACCCAAGTTCAGATACTTTGGCATATTCGATTAAAAATACTGTATCCTCTGAAGCTACAACTAAGAGATCAATTTTGAGCTCTATTGCGCAGGTTTTCGACCCATTAGGTCTGCTATCACCTGTAACAATAACTGCAAAAATCATCATGCAAAAATTATGGCACTTAGGAGTATCCTGGGACGAATCGATACCACTCTCCTTACACACCATGTGGAATACCTTTGAGAATGATTTGCAAAAACTCAATACCTTGGAAATCCCCAGACACGTCACATGTAAATTTCCAAAATACATAGAACTCCATGGTTTTTCTGACGCAGCCGAGTCAGGTTATGGCGCATGCGTATACCTTGTGTCCATTAATCAAAATAATAAGTTTCATTGCCACTTACTTTGTGCTAAAACTAGAGTCGCACCACTTAAGGTAATAACGGTAGCTAAGCTCGAATTATCTGCCGCGTTACTCTTGTCTGAACTTATTGATAAGGTAAAATCTTCAATGCAACTTAAAATTCATAAAACCTATTATTGGTCAGATTCAACGATCACTTTGTCATGGATAAATGCTTCTCCTCACTTATGGAAAGTTTTTGTTGCTAACCGTGTTTCGCAAATTCAAACATTGACAAATACATCTGATTGGCATTACGTTAATACTGTCGAAAACCCGGCGGATCTGCTTACGAGAGGTCTTTCAGTGACAGACTTTATTAAATCTGATTTGTGGTGGACCGGTCCTGCATGGCTAACCCAACCCAGGGAAAACTGGCCGAAAAATACAATCACTTCCTTACCATATACCGAAGCGCCGGAATTACGACTAAAATCAGTAGTATTATCAACTGTACATAATATTGAATACAAGGATCTTCCTTATTTGGGAAAATATTCATCATTCACTAAACTCCAGAGAATTTTTGCCTACGTCTTACGTTTCATTGATTTCACCCAACGCAAAATTCAAAAACACTCAAATCCATTAACTCCCTCGGAACTAGATAGATCCTTGAGCTATTTAATTCTTATTGTACAGAAGGATAGTTTCAATCAAGAAATTTCAGAAATGAAAAAAACCGGACAAGTTAATTCAAAGAGTAATTTATTGAATCTGAATCCCTTTCTCGATGACATGGGAATAATGAGAGTTGGTGGACGCCTTAAAAAATCAAATTTTGACTATCAAAAAAAACATCCCGCAGTTTTACCAAAGGGTCATAGTTTTTCGCTGCTTTTAGCTAGACACGAGCATGCTAGACTGTTACATGCAGGTCCTCAATTATTACTAGCCTCTCTTAGAGAACGTTTTTGGCCATTATCGGGGCGCAATTTAGTACGTAAAATTGTACATGATTGTGTTCGATGCTTCAGATTCGTCCCTAAAAATGTTAAATATATAATGGGCGATTTACCCCGAGAACGCGTTTCTCCAAGTAGACCGTTTTTGATTTCGGGCGTTGACTATGCAGGCCCATTTCTTTTAAGAGATAGAAAAACGCGAAATTTCAAGATCACAAAGGCCTATTTATGTCTTTTTATTTGCCTTTCCACAAAAGCCATGCACTTGGAACTTGTTAGTGACTTAACTACTGAATCATTCTTATCATGTCTCAGACGTTTTGTGGCAAGACGCGGAAAGTGTCAGAAAATCATGTCAGATAATGGCACCAACTTTGTAGGTGCCAAGACCCAACTGAAAGAATTTCTTCAAGCTTCTAATATCGAAATTCAGGATGAATTGAGTCATGAGGGTATCCTCTGGGAATTTATTCCACCTAAATCACCACACTTTGGAGGAATTTGGGAAGCCGGGGTAAAATCTGTGAAATATCACCTAAAGCGTGTCATTGGAGATAATCCTTTGACATTTGAAGAATTTGTAACATTACTTGCACAGATAGAATCCTGTTTAAACTCGAGACCCATGTACTCGCTATCAAATGACCCTAATGATCCTTCTCCAATTACTCCCGCGCACTTTATCATCGGCGAATCTTTGACCTCGATTCCTGATCATAATTGGCTGACAACACCCGAAAATCGACTCAGCAGGCTGCAACGTACTCAGCAAATGGTACAACACTTTTGGACCAGGTGGTCAAAAGAATATGTATCCCAGCTCCAAACCCGAATCAAATGGAAGGAGAATTTCGAACAATTGTTGAAACCAGGCGTTCTCGTGATTGTCAAAGAAGACGGTGTCCCCCCCGCTTAAATGGTTTCTGGGGAGAGTATTGAGTGTAATCCCGGGAACCGACGGAGTCATAAGGACTGCTGTAATTAAAACCAAAAACGGTGTTTACCAGCGCCCCGCAACTAAGCTGTGTATTCTTCCAATCCCAGTTGATGAATAGACATTGTTTAAAGCCTTTGGGCTTTCAAGGAGGGCGGCTATGTTAAGTTCTCCGAAAAATTAGGCAGAGCGACAACCCCGCATCCCTGACCAGCGACAAGTGCCAATAGACTTTTGCAATTTTAGTCAGTACAATATGTAACTCGCAATCATACGTATCAATACACTTCATACCACGTTTATTTGTTGAAAAAGGTGTATAATTAAACAAATCAAAATCATCCAGTGTGTTATTTACACACACACACAACAGTGGTCTCTGTACAGTACAGTACTTTCTTGTATAAAGATGCATCGGCTTTCCGAATGAATCCAAAAATCATTTCTTATTGCATTTTGTTAAATTTTATGTATCCTAACCCCTAGTTATACACCACTATCTTCTCATTAAAAATATCTTTCCCAGTAATATAACGACATCATGGGGCATAACCATCAACTAAGATTTGGTAAGGTGGAAGAGCAAGTCCAGTCATATCATCGATGACACGATCAGATACTGAATCCCGTCACTTGATAGGACTTATTTTTTTGTGTAGGGTGGATATGACTTGATCTATTTTTTTTTAAGTGAATTCAATATAATCCACCTGAACATCTATTTGGGAAACAAAAAGAGGAACCCACTGAATGAAATCTATCAGCATTATCACTTTGAAGAGTTGTCACATGAATGCAATTCTTTACTAAGACTTTCAACAACTCCCACCTACGACATCAATGTTTACATATATTTTTTCATGAAATACTCCTTCTTGAAATGAAAGCACTCAAGAAAGACCAAGTTAATGGAAAACCGTGATGAGTATTATTTATCGACTTCACTGATAAACTAAAATAGGTGTGAGACATAACCTCTAGTGATACCCACATAACTTTTGTCACGATCGTTGAATAAATATAGTAAGGAGAGCATTTTTTAATACAATCCAATCTCGAACCTCTCTCTCGCTATTTTGAAGGCATCTCACGTTCTTTATGCGATCCCACATAATGTAACCATATTTATCCGAAATAGATCTTCCCATCTCCCATTCTTTCACTCATTTCTATCCGCTTTAAGTAGATACATCAATTTCAGCCGAGCATAGAGGCATCCAGGATAGGCCAAGTTTTGGCGCACCATTTCAGTTTATAGGCCTTGAGCAATTTTCAGACAACTTATCAGCCCTTGAGAAGGGAGATCCGAATCAAAATTTGAGGGGTGGCGTCATAGCCGTACCGAAAAACACTCAGTTTGGTGATAACGTTGTGGGAATGTATATGAGATACGCTTTGGAAGGATCACTTCAGAAAATATATTTTTAATATATTCACGAAATGGAATTTTGCAATTATCTTTCCATTCCTTTTCGTCTGTGAAATTATGATTCTTGAAAACACATTTGGAACACTGGTGTTATCAGTCTTACCCGTCCCAATAAATGAAAATCCATTCTAGCTATCTATCTCATTTTGTTTTTAGAGTTCTGTTTCATTCTGAATAATTTTTGAATCAACCATCAATTTTGTGTTCTCAATGAGTCACTTCGCTTTATTTAAATATGGACTCAAACTGTTCACAATTCGCTTTCCAACAATGAGAGAGTATGCCCTAAAATTCATTATTCATATCATGGAATATTTCTTGGGTAACATCATTCAAAATGATGAAGAAATAACCGAAAGAGGAATACCCAAAGGATCCTTACTTGGACCCATTCACTTCGTCATTTATATCAAGAACTTGCCTTTTACTATAAAATCACTACATATGTCAACAATCATGTATGCTGATGATACAACTATGGATTAACAGAAAGATAGTCGGTGTTGGGGGAGTATACTTTTGTATCTGTAATTTGTTATTCATGCTAGAAATTTAGGCATTTCCAGATCAAATCTGATTACATGATTCATCTAGAAATATTATATTGTCTCATTATGAAGGAACAACGTAGTTTTCATCTAAGTGTAGTGAACATTTCGGACCCACTTCTTGTTTACATCTCAATGCGAGTGGTCATCTAATGCGGTCCATTTATATCTCTTTATCTACGGCATTTGAAATATTGAAAGCCTCTGCCCGTGTTTCATTGAGTTTCCATTGGATCTCATCAGTCAGCTCAAAATCAATCATTTTGGAGTAGGTAAAAGCAAGGTTTGTACAAATCAACTTACTTTGTGTGAACATAAAAGTCCCAATATGATTGATTTTCAGATGTAGCTTTAGATCAAATCAAATTTTTGGTTATATCTATGAATTCCAAGTTGAAGTGGTCTGCAAATAGCAGTTGCGATGTGAGCTGTAAACTATAGTTCATCAAATTGTGATGTATGACTGATTTCTCAGCGATTATTCATCCAAACTGAATTAACATCGGAAAACATCAAAACGAATTTGACAAACTGTCAGATCTCGCGATTTCCATAAAGAAGACACAAGGAATAAATCGATATTATTGCAACCTCATAAAAGATCACACAATTACACCTATATAGGTGTCAAATGTTTTAATTCGGTACCATATTTTTCATACTTACCACTGTCAACATATAAAAAATTGAAATCAGGATTCTCCTGACACAAAATTGCCTATACAGTATATTACAAGCCACTAGTATTAACAAAGAATAGAGGAACCTTCATTATAAACTGAAATACCAGAACGTTGATATTTAGATTTCAAAAATATTTCAAGTTCCACTGAGGTGATGACCAATTTGTTTTTATATAGGAAACTTTCAATATGTTCAATCAACTGTGTGTACATTTTACTTTGCAATTATGCATATCGTATAATATTTTATTGCATCAGAATATTGCTCACTCCCAGAGTTTGTGACACGTTCATAAATGTAAAGTTTCAACGACTAATAAAATTGAATTGCAGATATATTCCAACTCTCATCCTATCCATATTACAGTGGGTTCCATTAAATGTGCAACAAATTGGGTTTTTTATTGGGGACAATCTATACATCTCTGTTTCAGTCCTAAATCCTTAAATGACAGTTAGTTCCTCTATCCAAATAAAGGAATTAGGTGGTTATTGATCATATGCTGCCTGGGTAACATTTTCAAAGTTGAAGGGGAGACCCAAACAGATGTAGTTCTACAGAAACCTACACCTAGATAGACGTCTAAAATCAACTTTGTTTTCGAATGGAATCAGGAGTAAAATCAAAAGAGAGTTGTACAAATTTGGTCCTCAGTTGCATAATCAAATTGAACATCGCCCAAATTTTGTTAACCATAATGAATGCACCAAGAATTACCTCAAGTCAACCAGCAAACAAGGCAAATTATACAGAGTAACTTTATTCAAGAGAACACCTTCATTCAGAAAAATATTGCATAATATCATTCAGAAAAGGGATTTATGAAATTTTGTAAATGATTATTTTACAAGACAAATCATCAAACAACAGGTCCTTTTTGTGCTCTTTTGTTTTTGCATGGCTGTTCGCAATAGTTTCAGTATATTTTATTGATATCTGTTTCAATTTGAAGCATTCTGATGAGTCTTCCAGAAACAAATACCATTCTCTATTTAAAGTTTTTTCGTATGCAAGTTATTTATTACATCTGTAGTATTGGACTTCATTGGATATAGTAATAGCATTGTTTATAGAGATACATCAGTCAACCATATGGAAATATCATTTGAAGGGATGTATACTACGGGTACATAGCAGTAGTGATTTCGTTTCCAAGTCATGTCTTTTTTTTTATTCTTCTTACGGACGTCGTAGCCTAAATCCCACATTTTCTTGATTATATTTACATAATAACAGAAGATGGCAATAGAATATTTCCCTCATATATAAAATGTCCCATAAGAGCAATGCAATTATCGAAAACTTACAGCGGTAATTGCATTGTATCAAGTCACCATAACAACACATTTGAAACCGTATCGCTAGACGTCAGTAAACAATACAAATAAATGTCAGATAGACTTCAAAAATAGAAAAACATTTCGGGTTTTTGTGAGTGCTCCATAAAATCCATAGAGGAAAATATAAATGAACAAAAAATAACATTTCCTTGAGAATTTCTTTATTCATGAAATATCCCAATGAATTACATTCGTGTATAAAAATGACCAGATAATTTTGCATTTAAGCGTGATATATTATACAAATTGCATTCGGTTATTTTCATATTTTGTAAGAGAGCCCTCGTCCTTCGGACTCGGGCACTTTCGCCAAAATATGAAAATAAACTTGCAATTTTTACATATCACGCTTTCTTGCAAAATTATCGGTAATTTTTATGCACTCGTGCAATTATAACCGATAATAGGCGCAGATTACACTCTCTCTGTTTCTTTTATAAAGTACTTAAAACAAAAACTCCCGGTTATCTTGCTGAAAAAATTATATTCAGGGCAGATGTTCATAATTTGAATCTGAGAAGGACGAATGGAATCGATATACCACAACATAGGAAAGCAATCTATAAAGCAAGCTTTTCATATCAGATTGCGTCGGCCGGTTACTTCTTGGATATACCAAATTTTCCTTTATCTATCAACTCTTCCAAAGCCAAATGCAAACGTATGCTACTACTGAATCAATAATCACTTTTAATTGCTAATAAATCACAGAGATAGTTATTAGTTATAAATACAGAAGTCAACAATTGTTATTCTCCTTTTTTGTCTTTCTGTACTAGGTTATGCTATTTTTTGTTTATTTTAGGATTGTGTGGAAGAATTGGTCATTTGACCTAGCACTTTACCCTTTGTCTGCTACATTTTTGCTATTTCAATCATGCATTCTGTTTTTCTGGTGGACAATAAAATCATTATTATTATTATTATTATAATTCATGTTTTGAAGATTATTTCCATGCCTAAACTTTCATTTCCTTCATAAACTTCTATCGTCAACTCTATTTTGAAGCTTCATTATCTTTCTCACAACATCTCAGTTAAACTGGAAGACAGAACTCTGCACCTATTTTTCCGTTCAGAGTAGGAAACTTCGTCGTGAATTGTCAAGTAAACGGAAATATTGACATTATACCGTATACCGATATCAATAATTCCTATCTTTGGAAAAATTTTTGGAATTATGTTATGTTGATACATATTTCTCAAATTATAACCTATTTAATCCAAATCAATATGGTTTCATGAAGTTATCTTCAACTACACAAGCTCTAAAAAAAGTTGTTGACTCCATTATAAATAATTTTGAGGAAGGAAAACATACAGCGGCTGCTCTGTGCGACTTGAGTAAAGCATTTGACTGTGTGTCACATTCTATTTTTGTTCAAAAATTGGAAGAATATGGAGTAAGGGGGATTGCCCTCTCTCTTCAAATCCTACTTATTAAACAGACAACAATGTGTTTCCTTAGATTCAAATAATATATCAGACCTGGTAATAATTGAGTGTGGAATGCCCCAAGGCTCAGTGTTGGGTCCTCTCTTATTTATCATATATCTAAACGATCTCTCCACCTATATGAATCCGTATGGTTGCATTGCATTTGCAGATGACACAACCATCATAAACTCACACAACCTTGCCACTGAGCTGGAAAAGGACATAAAAAATGCTCAAGAAAAAGCAGAAACTTGGTTTAGGAACAATAATTTAATGCTAAATAAAAATGAAACTCAAACAATTATCTTTTCCTTAAGTTCTAATGTATCCGCACATGATAGCACAAAGTTGTTGGGTGTCTGTCTGGATGAAAAGTTGAGCTGGTCTGTTCACGTAGACCACCTTTGCCTAAAAATTTCCAAATACCTGTTCTTACTCAGGAAATTGAAACATATTCTCAGTTTACATGCTTTATTAACAGCATATTATGCCTTCTTTCATTCTCAGTTATCGTATTGCACAATCCTCTGGGGTAATAGTGCTCATTCTAATAAAGTATTTCTGATGCAAAAAAAGGCAATAACAATTATCTCTGGTGCGGGATACAGAGATTCATGTAAGCCCCTTTTCGCATCTTAAAAAATTATTACTCTACCTTGCATTTATATTTATCAATCCTTATTGAAAAAACATGGAAAGAAAAATGATTACGCAGTGAATGGTGACTTTCACAGATTCAGCACTCGAAGCTGTCAATTGATTAGACCACGCGAATTTAGACTCCAAACGTCAAAGAACAATGCAGTCGATGTTAATCTTTATAACTTGCTACCTTCCTGGGTCAGAGAGCTAAATTCACACAAATTCAAAAAAACCATGAAAAGTTATTCAACTGCCAATGTTTTTTATTCTATAAAGGAATATATGGATAATGCGCCTGCCCTGTTACCTGAGGTATGAGAGACCAGTTCTGCATTTAGATCGCGTACACCTTTTTTATGTCGCAAATTTCCTACTCTTCTGAAAATATTTCCTTTTCTGTGTTTTAATTCTTTCAATCAAATTTCAATTGGACACTGTCATTTTTTTTATAATTTTGTTTTATAACATAAATTTTATTACCTGTATTGTTTCTTAACATACTGTTTTATTATACCATTTGACGAAATTGACGAATCTTATTTGTGCTTTCTGAATGAATGATGATTGTACACCTAGAAGATCAATAAACTATCTATCTGTCTATCTATATGACGCAGGCATTGACTTCTTATATCTCTATAAACAATGGTAGTAGTAAAAAAGTATTGCGGATACCTGGAAAAACAAGTTCGAATGAATTTCACAAAAACGCATTGATTTGAGGAACTTAAGCCAGAGAGATTTGGTTGTGGCTGATTTGAAAATGTGTCGGATCAGAAAACTGAAAGAATATTTCATACCGAAGTAGCTACCCTGATATTGGTTGAACATAACTTTGAGTTATACGAGTAACAAACTTTCCAAAACGATATTTTGATGTGTTTTTCGGAATACAGGTACTGCATTATGCTATTAGCTTAGAAGCCTGTCAAAGTGTATTTAAAATCAAACAAGGGGAAACTTTTGGATGTGTTCATATTTGAATTGTTGCGCCCCTGACTGAGAGTCTATACAGCTATACTGTATAATGGTCTACAGTAGGCTCCTTATATTTTTCATTGTAGTTTGGAAAAAATACAAATATTCAGTTCGAATTCGGAAAAATGTTAACCATTTAATGTCATACTTCTTCATTATCGTTTTTTTTCTTGCTCAGCTACAATCTTCATGACAGTGCGCTTTATACCCTTGTGAATATAAAGTTGACTTTATGGCCGCATGGGCATAAATTTCTTATTAATACCCACAGAACATAAACAAGCATCAATGGTAATAGATATGACATATTCAGTGGGAATAAAGCAGGTACGTCTGCCATTCTATACTTGTACAGGAGTGGAAAGTCAATGCAAGGGGGGCAACATTCGACCATGTTACAAATAGAGGCGTTAGTCATAACAGCATATCAAGTATTCAATTGAACCGCCGTGACTTTTTACCGCGAACAACTGATGCGTAGGCTGCAGGCAGTCGACTGCGGGCTCGAATGAATGAAAATAGAGTAGTTCAGTCCCATAGTAGGGAGTCCGTCGCACTCAAATTTATATTTTTAAACTGGTCCATTGCTCTCGCACCAGCATTCCAAAATGCATTGAAATTACCACGGACGGTTAAATATTTTTACACATCTGCATAAATCATATAACACACGAAACAAATTTTCTCATTTTTATTCTGTTACAGTTCATAAATCTCAAGGTAGTCACTCGACAAAATTATGATGATGACTTTTATTTGTCTAACATTCATTGCACTGTTGTCGTTAAAAATCATTTCAAAAATGATGACTCTCGTAAAAACTATCACGATCTAATAAATATAAGAGTGCATATGGTCGGTTATTCTATGAAGTGCATACAGATGGTTGGCATGAAAAATATGAGGTGTTGTCATCTTTTATGCCTCACATATATTTTGAGTTTTGACACATATATTTTATATGAAATATCAAGTTTTCTGATTGACATATGTTATCAGGGTTGCTGCGTCTGTTGAAAAACAGTTCTTTCTGGATAAAACAAGTCCAATTAGTCAGCAACTTCTCGTTATCTCAAATTTTGCCTATTAAAAAAATAATAAGAACTAATATATGAAAATACTTATCGTTAACGTTTTGGAAACGGGAAAAGTTTCGGTTCTGGAAACTTATACGTAAATTTGTTTCTCTTGTTGGCAATCTTTGCAATTGACATTTGTCAAATATTTCATATCTGACATAACATTTTGTCCTTCAGGAGGGGCAGCCATCCGCGATCCATATCAAGCGAACTCATAGACATGCATTCTTCACCAGAGAGCATGATGAAAGCAGATTCCTTTAATTTTCGCTTACTGCCGTTGCTCTCTCCCGTCATAATTTTAGTTTCGTTTCATTCCACTGTGTGATCTCCATCGTCAGTAAGAATGTGTTCTGATAATTCAGAACCACCTATCTGTTTGTTGCTAATGTACATCTTGTGTTCACTCTTTCGCACCTTCAATGGTCGAGACGTTTCACCAATATATTTTTGACCGCACGAACAAGGAATTTGATAAATACAACTTTTTGTGTTTTCCATTGTGTTATTTGGTTTGGTATGTGTCAGTATTGACCGTAAAGTATTTTGAATGTTGTTCTAACATCATACCAGTTGCCGATCCTTTTTATCTTTTCGTACAAACGAGGGACGTAAGGTATAATGTTTGACACAGGTTGTGTAGGTTATGAGTCTTCATTGTGGAATGTGTTCGGATTTTCAATTTTTGTCAAAATTTTCTATGATCGGAGTCGGGCTCTTTCGACAAAATATGAGAATAAACTCATGCAGTTTTTGGACAACATGCTTTCATGGAACGGGAACTGTGTTCGGATTTTCAATTTTTGTCAAAATTTTCTATAAATTTTTCTGGATATCTATTTTCTTTCAATACTGATATTATGAAGTTCATCTCTTCATTGATTTTTTCTTGTGAGTTAGATATAATTATTGTTCTATCATAAGGGCATTTTACTATACTTTTCTTGACTCCGATATTAATTCTTATTTTTTTTTCAGATTGTGGTAGGTTACAGACAAATACAAAACAAATATTGATCCACCAAAAAATAATGACGTTCAAACAGTACTGTTCCGATAAATTCCCGGCGGGACATTTTCGGGCTGGTAAATACCCGGTAGGTATCGAAAAATACCCGCTCGGTCCGTGTATCTATAGTAACGATTGTTAAAATGTACATTTGTCATCTTGACAGGCATAAATACTGAATTTCAAACGTCGTTGTTTCAACTCCGGAAATATTCTACCGAATTACACTCGTGGATCAAAATACACCTGATGATTTTCCATTCAAGCATGTTGTCAGTAAAAAAACTGCATTCGGTTATTTTCATATTTTGCTAAAAGAGCCCTCCTCCTTCGGAGTCGGGCTCTTTCGACAAAATATGAGAATAAACTCATGCAGTTTTTGGACAACATGCTTTCATGGAACGGGAACTGTGTTCGGATTTTCAATTTTTGTCAAAATTTTCTATGAATTTTTCTGGATATCCATTTTCTTTCAATACTGATATTATGAAGTTCATCTCTTCATTGATTTTTCTTGTGAGTTAGATATAATTTTTGTTCTATCATAAAGGCATTTTACTATACTTTTCTTGACTCCGATATTAATTCTTTTTTTTTTTCAGATTGTGGTAGGTTACAGACAAATACAGAACAAATATTGATCCACCACAAAATAATGACGATCAAACAGTACTGTTTGTCATTGTTCTAATGATGATATTATAGACCATTAATTAAAATCAAAATATTGAGGTCTCGAATACATTGAGATCTCGAGGAAAATAATCAGACCGTCTCCGTTGAGTTTCATACCCCGCAACGTAATTTCCCTCATTCAAAATAACCACAAACCCCTCGAAGTTATTCGTTCCTGTCGACTCTGACACCTGAATGTTATTTCTCCACTTTTATCAAGCCCACTTGTAATCCACGCACCTTATTCGCAACGTCAACGCTCAAGATTGTATTTTTCCGTTTCCACTAGGGAGGGAATGCATTAGAGGATTGCCGTATTTCTTTCATTAGATAATTGGGGGACCGCCACTCTGATCAAGACCGTCACGTTGTTGCCAGAGCTCACGTCGATTGGTTCTTGAAAGAATTAAAGTTCATTCCTCATAAAACATTGTTGTTTTTTTTCTATATTTTTATTTTTTCCACCCGACGCGTGTTTCGCTAAGAGGGTTAAAATCTTCAGTATCATTTTCCTTCTCCTGAAGTTGCCAACCTTGTTGGCGAAAGTCGCGTCTGGTGTTAGAGTGTTGAGATATTTGATCTGTACAAAGAGTTTCATGTTATTGGGTGTCAAATTGATATTGAATGTTATCCAAGATTCAGGAGTTATAATGCATGTAAGCTTGAAACACACCAAAAACTGCCAATATCTGCGACTTACAGAATGTTATGAAACAGTGGGGTGGAATTTGGAAAATTGAAGTGACGTAGTTGATGAAAAATCATATTTAACGAAATATACTAAAATATACGTTTCTAGCACCTACGGGTCTCGCTAAAAATATGTCTACAAAATATGTGTTCCGCTATATGACAGCTTTTTCGAAAGAAAATGTTTGAAATTATTACATTTTGTAATCGACTTATACAAAAGGCTCATAAAGTATGCATTAAATTGGATTTTTTCAGAACATTTCTCGGTGAGACCCACTTATCATCAATTAAACTCAATTATTATTTACAAGCCACAGAAAGATTTACAGTTTTCAATGATATAATATGCTTCTGTGAAATTTCTTAGAGTCTAATGTTGCGCATTTTGGTGCTGATGGTCATAATGATAATCTATGAAGGCATCATAATCGTCAACAGAATAATAGTTCAGAGAAACAGAAAAACATGCTTTCAAAAAAAATCTAACTGAAAAATGAAAAATAATAATAATTATAATAATAGGTTAAAAACAAAAAAGTAGAAATTACGCTTTTGTGAAAAAATGAACTGAAAAGTAAAACATTTTTTTTGAATTATGAATAGTGTTAATAAAAAAACAATATTGCAATGTACAAAAGCGTGGGGTGCTTTTCAATTAATCTGGTGACACCATGTACGAACCCATTACAATACTTTTTTTTATTAACGCTTTTCATAATTCAAATTGATTTTTTTCTACTTTTCAGTTAATTTTTTATAAACGCGTGTTTTCTACTTCTTTTTTCAAATTATTATCCATTTTTCATTAGTTATGAAGTCAAACAGTTTACAGGACAGGACAAAAAGTATTTAATTTATTCCTTCATTTTGGAAATTATAAGATAATTCCATTAGGAGTTGTTGAGAAAAGGAAGTTCAGTCGTAGCCCAAAACTCGAAAAAAATGTTTTTTTCAATCATTTCCGTATGATAAGTCGAAGTTCTAGTTATTTCGTATTCGAAGAGGCTATAACCAAACATAGTATCATTATTAGATCATTTTGTTAAAAAGATTAATTGCAAAATTCTGAAGTTTTATCAGATATCGTTGCATCAAAGATGAAGTTGGGAGTTACGAAGAACACAAAGAAACAAAAAAAGGATTTGAATTCGAAAAATGTTCTTTAATTTGGAGATAATAATTCTAAAGTGATTCGGTTATAGCTACGTCTGAAATATACTAACCAGAATTTTGACCTATCACGTCTTTATGTTTGGGCAAAACTTCCATTTCTTAACAACTTTTCCTCATGAAATTATATTGATATTTGGTGTCCTACCCTGATTACTGTTTTATCAGAAGCCAATCTTAATGCATGTAAGTTGGTTAACAAACATCCACCAACTCTTGGACACTGAAAAACTATGTATTTTCGAAGAAAATGAGTGAGGAATAAGGTTACAACAGGAAGGCTCAAGGTACTTGTGGACGGACACCCCCAAGATATAGAACAATTTTGGTGGCCATCTGAAATCACCTTCAGAAAGTACCTTCAGTGTCCACAGTTCAGTGATCTTTGAATCGTTTTGAGACCTTTCTCTTTCTATGTCACTATATGTATCTATAATAATTATCTTATTTTTCACACACGGAAAGAAACTGAGGATGAGGATGAGAAAAAAATGTTCTGAATGTGAAGTAAGGCAAAAATACATAAAGTCCACGCACTCTCCAATCACAGCGGACCACATTTAGCGGTCACTACACGGCCTACTTCCAACACCCTTATGCAGGAACGTGGAAAGAGTTCAATGATTTCCACGTATCACCAATTCTTTTGAATTATTTTGTGAATTACATGGCGTATGTTCTATTTCATGAACAGAATGGTAATATTAATGATTTTCTGTTGCTATTATTGAACTTTTCGAATATCTTTCAGCTATCGTTAATCTTTATTATAGATACCATTTGTCCTAGAATTCAGTTAAGCTTCGCTTTAGCTTCAAATTTCTGATATTCCCGATTCTTCTCAGGCAAGTAACAGATCCTGGCCCCATCTGACAACCCCGCCCAACGAAGGATCATAAACTCGTGGGCCTGGAACAGGTGTGAATGTTCATTTTCCATTTCGTTCGTGCCTACCGTACCTTCAGTTCGTGGCTCGTTTGAGACCCTTCGCGAGATGATTTAATTCCTTTTCTAGGGTGCACGTCGAACGTAGGCAAGTTCATTTCGCTTAGTGGTTGTTTTCCCTGGCTAAGATTTGAGGGGGAGAAGCTTCGCCCCCTCTCGAAGGGCCGAGGATTACCGTGCACGTGAAAGCACACCTGAGGATCGGGAAATATCAAAGACAATGCCGATTTTTCAGACAAGGAGCTTATTCTGTCTGTGAGCGAATTGTGGGACATATACTGGGGCTTACACAGTCCACATCATATGGAAGATTTCTTTATTAATGGATGGTATCGAAATTAAAATTTGTAGTCATTTCCTGCCTAGTAAAAAATAGCACTATTCCATTTGGCAAGCACTATTCGGGAAAAGATCAATTTGGCATCTTTCAAAAGTTGAAAAACATCGTGTTTCAGCTGGACATTCCAAAAAATAACAAAGGAAATATTTGTTCATTCTGATTCATTTTCAAATCTGATGGCTACATGAAAAATATATTCAGAAAATACTTTTGCCCAGCTGTTGCTTGAAAAAACTCTGCTCACCTCCAGAAATTCTTCTTTCTTGGAGAGAGAAGTATTTTCAGAAGTTCATTGTGAAAAATACAATTTTTCTAATATTCCAAGAAGAAACTGACTGCAAAGTAGAATTTCAATTATATCAGTTGATAGAAAAACTTCTATATGATGCGGACTATATGTTCTTCACTATAAGATTGAAGGTAGTGGTGATTTTTTGTCGTATTCTGAGTGAAAGCTCAGCCATTTTAATTTAATGTTCAGAGTAAAATTATTTGGCATAGTTGATGGGCATACTTGAAGACTGGCGTTAAATCGAATCATAATTTGAATAATTCATCCAGGCCAGTCTCAAAGTACCTACGCAGAAGGTTCTGGCTGGCACCTGTCAGAAAACAACTACTGCCTTGGCTAATATCACGAAGGGGGGGGATTGCATTATATCCGACCGGTGCCAGTGCAGGTTTCTTCACAGAAGAAAATCTGCATTTGCTTTCAGCGAAACAAATGAAGGAATTGATTTTCCATTGTAGGGACGGACACACTTACAGACCGATTTCGGGATATCTGACCACTCGTCAGTTCAAGGCAGTGTAAAGTCGATGACTTCCCATTATTAAAATCGGAAACTTTCATAGTATCACGCTTCGACCAAAGCAATCCGAGCTCGCCCAGAGCAAACCGAATTTGCCTATCCCTCTTGCGAGGAAAACGTAAAAACATTTGACATGGTAGATTGACATACTTGAAGACTGGCGTTAAATGAAATCATCTTTTGAAATATTCGTTCAGGCCAGTCTCAAACTATCTACACGGTAGGTTTTAACTGGAACCTGTCGGAAAACTACCGCTCTGGCTAATACCACGAAGGACATTGCATTATATCTAACCGGTGCCAGTGCAGGTTTCTTCTCCTTGTTTCTTCTATAATTGAAAATCAATTCGTTCATTTGTATCGCCAAAAGCAAATGCAGGATATTCTTCTGTGAAGAAACCGGCACTGGCACCGGTCGGATATAATGCAATGCCCTTCGTGGTATTAGCCAGGGAAGTAGTTGTTTTCTGACAGGTGCCAGCCAAAACCTACAGTGCAGGTAGTTTGAGAGTCGCTTGAACGAATTGTTCAAAAGATGATTTAATTTTTGAAGTTTTTTTTCATACCCTGTACCTTCAAACGGATTAGTGAAATTTTTCAATTTGATATGGAAATGTATTCTAAGAAAAAGCGGTTTTTTCTATTCATTGGCATGCCGTAATGATTCATTCCTTTCTCCAGAACACTGCAAATTTCTGGAGATACAAAGCAGTGATTTAGGACTATCAAAAAACCAAAAAACATTTTTCTTCAATATCTGAATTTTCAATCCTCATTCCACGAGTGTTGACAGCATTAAATCAGGATTATCATATAATATAATTAACTAGGGTAACCGACGTCCGACAGAACAGGGTTCAACCTCATAATAAAAACAAGCATCATAAGATATAACATCAGTCGTAGTAGACTCGCAGAGTTAAACTACGACCACGCCGCTGAAGATGGCTGCCGTAGATGTAACCGAAAGATCCGGAATTCAAAATTCCAGTACACGGTCCTAAAGCCCGAAAAACTTGAGAAACATTATCATAGTATGTTCATGAAATATTTCTCATTGCATAATTTTTCAGACACAGATTCTTAGTGGAGTAACTGTTTCTTTGATGTTCAGTTTTTTCTATACCTTGGAAATTCGAAAGAAATGGTGAACCCTATAATACCCAAATAATATCGTTTGAAATGAGGGATAGTAGTTTTGAATTGGTACTCACTTCATTACTGAATGTTGTAGGCAATCAAAAGAAACTCCTTCGGCAATGAATTCCACAATTTAGCCGTTCTGTTGAAAAATAACTTCTGAGAGAAAGTTCAAGCAGGTCTTCTGGTTCATCAGAAAAGGGAAGGCAAACTACCCTTGGCTGGTCAACTACGGAGGAACTGGCAAATTTGGAATGAATGCTGATATTCTAGAAGTGAAAAGTAACATAGTCAATACTTGAAGACTGGCGTTTAATCGAATCATCTTTCGAGCAACCCGTTCAGGGCAGTCTCAAATCTACGTACACAGTAGGTTTTGACTGGCACCTGTCAGAAAACAACTGTTGTTTTCTGACAGCTGCCAGCCAAAACCTACTGTGTAGGTAGATTTGAGACTGGCCTGAACGAGTTGTTCGAGAGATGATTTACTATAAAAAATAATGAGTTGCCAACTTTCTATGGTGTTTCGTAGAAGTAAGCGTGTCTATAGCTGGGGCATGTATATTATGTATACTATCACTGTATATGGTATTGTTTGATTATAGTCAATATAACGTTGCCTTATTACATACGAAATCAATATGAAAATCCGTGTTTCTTCTAACGAGTATCAAGTTCATGTACCCCACGTCACTTGATGAGCACTTAATTAAGAAAGTATGCACATAATCAATGCTATTTGCAGTTCACATCCACTATAAAGTCCCGCCTAACAACCATAATTAATGGGCATGACTCCTGATTTTAATTAATAAATAGATATCTCACAAAACCATTACGGAAAACTGCTTCGTTATGGAAATTATTTATTGTCTTGTTTGATTCTTTGTCAGACTAATATAATCTTGAATGCATTCGATGAAAATCTCGTTTTGCGCTTCAGTCTAATTAGAAGTTCAATCTGCATCGACAATTGATACTAACCTTGGTATTTTCAATAAGAATTCAGGAGAAGATAATCATCTTGATTTTGTCGGACATTGTATCGTATGCATTTAATCTGCAGGTGCAGAGATATAAAAGTGAATAAAATTTCTCGATTATAAATCAGTTGGCAATCTGTTGATACCGAAGATAAGAAATTGAATATCTCCACCGATGAAGATTCAGTGAAATATTACCAAGACACTAGTCGAGCAAAAGGTTTGTTCATTTTGTGAGAATATCCTTTTTCTTCAATCGCCTGAATATGACAATCTTGTATTCAGTTATTTTGTAAAAATAACATTAATGAATTAACATTCACTTTGACTTTTTGAAGTTTGTAAGCCTCAGGAAAAACCTCTTTCTGCAAGGAGTTCCAAAGCTCAGCTCTTCTATTTATTTATTTATTTTCAGTGAAATACAAAACGGGAAATATCCAAAAGGAGTATTCACAAATGATGGGGTTTGAATTAATATTGTGATTTTGATTGTGTTACGTAATAAGCGATATCGTGTGTTGAACAACTACAGTACAGATTACAATAGTTAGACATGAAAAAGATGATTATATGAACGTTTGAGAGATGTGGTGAAGGTGGCGAGGGAATAAGAAAAGATGTCGATTTCTATTGATTTAGATATAGAATTGTGAGATTTACAACACCTAGTCAGGGGAGAATTCAAATAGTTATTAGTTTTACTTTGATTTGTTTGGAATGAATATGTTCCTCTGATATTATAAGAAGGAACGTTAATACTATTGAATATAGACCTGAGAAAGTGAGAGGTCTCCAGATTCACAACAAAGGGGTGGGAATTCTGTACTCGTCGAGTCATCAGACAAGGGGCTTATTCTGTTTGTTAGCAAATTTCCAGACATATACAGTGACACTGACATACAAGGTCCGCATCAAATGGAGGTTTTCTTTGTTGAGGTATAGTATCGGAATTGAAATTTATAGTCAGTTTCTGCTTGTAATTAGTAAACAGCAGCACGAGTTCAATTGGCATACACTATTCGGAAAAAGAGCAAAATGTCATTTTTCAAAAGTTGAAAAACATCGTGTTTCAGCTGGATATTTCAAAAAATAAAAAAAATATTTGTTCATTCTCATTTTTTTCAAACTTAGAACCTACATGAAATATCTATTAAGAAAATAATTTTGTCCACCTGTTGCTTGAAAAAACTTTGCTCACCTCCAGAAATTCTTCTTTCTTGTTGAAAGAAGTATTTTCAGAAATTCATTTTGAAAAATACCATTTTTCTAATTTTCCAAGGAGTTCCGAAGCTCAGCTCTTCTATTGAAAATAGATCCCTGAGCAAGAGACAGGTCTCCAAATTCACAACAAAGGGGTGGGAATTCTGTACTCGTCGAGTCATCCGTCTAGATATTACCAAGGGTGGAACGATGAATGTTTTGGTGCTGAACTCCATACATGAAAACTACAATCCAAGACAGGTCGTATCTGAGCCTTGTAGATCATTAGAAGTTGACGAGAAGTGAGGCATTTCTTCGCACGGAACAGAAATCCAAGTTTCTGGGAAGCGATCTCACATGATTTTCCCATGAGAAATTATTACTGGTCGTAATTCCTAGCATCGAAATACCTGACTTTGTAGAAATAGCTACTCCTGACATCTGAATAATCGAGTGTCAAATTGATTTTTCAGCAAACTTCCAAATAGAGGTTTGAGAAAAATTCGCCATCGAACGAGCCAAGAAAAAACTTTTCGTCTGGTTGAGATACGTCGACGACACGTTCATAGTATGGAACCACGGGTAGCAGAATTGGACGCCTTTCTAGAATACCTGAACAACGAGAGACCCACCGTCAAATTCACGATGGAAAAAAAATCTCAGAGCAAACTGCTGTTTCTCGACGTGGAGGTGAAGACGACCAGAAATATTTGGAAACATCGGTCTACAGAAAACCAACGCATACTGAACAATACCTGAATCAAACCTTCAATTTCATTAATTTTATTGGTTGATTGCCTTATACGATTTTAAATTTTATATAAGTTTCTTGTCTTCTTCTCTTAGTAACAACAGGTTTCAATGTGGTTTATAACATAGACAATGGAAGTCCGAACCAACACCACCCTTATAGAGGGGTGTTTCATCTGCTCAAAACATGTTATTGGTTATTATTGCACGAGGGCATAAAAATTAGCGGTAATTTTGCCAGAAAGCGTGATATGTAGAAATTGCAAGTTTATTTTCATATTTTGGCGAAGGTGCCCGAGTCCAAAGGACGAGGGCTCTTTTACAAAATATGCAAATAACCGAATGCAATTTGTATAAGATATCACGCTTGGATGCAAAATTACTGGTCATTTTTATGCACGAATGTGATTCATTGGAATATTTCACGAATAAAGAAATTCTCAAGAAAATGTTATTTTTTGTTCATTTATACTTTCCTCTGTAGATTGTATGGAGTACTCACCTGAACGCGAGATGTTTTTCTATTTTCGAAGTCTATCTGACATTTATTTGTGTTGTTTACTGACGTCTAGCGATACGGTTCCAAATGTGTTGTTATGGTGACTTGATACAATGCAATTACCGCTGTAAGTTTTCGATAATTGCATTGCTCTTATGGGACATTTTATATATGAGGGAAAAGTAATTATAATATTTTCTTATTGATTGAAAGTTGACATTCCCATTGTATTCTGAACAATTCAATCTGACGAAGTACACTGAACTCTTCCATAAAGACACACGCTATCTACCAATTTCGGACAAGATCAAAACAAGCCATTCATTCCCCAGAGTCTAATGATTTCCCATTGTCCACCACTACTCAGAATGTCAGTAACCCGGCCTTATCCAGAAACAAGGGGATGAACGACAAGAAAGGCGAGCTCTTATCAGGCCCTAATAGACGTTCTGCAACCCCTAGTGCATGCCTTGCAATTTTAAATTACCCGGCAATATAACAAATTTTCGTTTCCCCGCATTGTTCCGCCACTAATGAGCTGAGAGGGCAATTACAGGAATAATTTATTTGTTATTATGAGGAGATATGGGAAGAAACGGGCACTGCGAGAATAATTGGATAGCGTCCGTTGTAATCAGCTGTTTTGTCAGTCAATTATACGTTTCTTTGGTGTTTTTGTGGAAGACGTCCCAAGAGTAGTATCCATTTGTTTGGTAATTTTGAAAATTTCTGTTAGTTCAGACGAGTTGTATTTGGTTTCCGTTGTAGACATTCAAGGACATCCTCGCATCGAATTTATAAAAAATAAAACGGAAATTGTTTTTTTCTTGGATGTTCCTTTTTTTAATTTCATTCACGAAACATCTGTATTAGGATACAAAGTTGTAAGGCATCATTTTGCTACAAACATTCTACTTCAAAATTGAAGAATTTTATTCCTATAGCTAAAGGGCTTGAGAAACAATAAATCAAAGCTCATTTTTGTGACAGGGATTTTGAATTGAGATTTGGAATCTGTCTTTATATTCAATGACGAATAGTGAAAACTTGATTGCTATATTATTCATTGCTGCATAATCACAACTGTTTATCATCTATATTTCACTACAAAAATCTTTATTCGTGATTCAGAATTGGGGCTCGATTCGAAAAACATCCAGTTTCCGCCACAAGATCGTTTATAAAAATTCTCACTCACTGAAAGACTCTGATTTTCTAAAGCGTATGTTCGAAAAGTCAAAAATATCAAATTTTCTACAGTGTAGGTTATGAGTTCAATGATGTAGATGGAATGAGGATGTGTGGTTGTTACATAAACATCCCACATGTTTCAAAATTTCAACAGAATTGAGAAAACAAGTGAGAGAAACAAGTTTTCGATTCCTCGTTTTCAAATATTATGATTCGATGAATATGAACTGTTTTGCATTTGTTTTACAACTGAGAAAAATGAAAGCAAATGGAAATGAATGGAATTGATTCCGATTGAAATATTGCCATATATTGAAAATGAAAGGTCTTATTTGAAAATTTAATTTTTCATTTTTAAAATCATCAACCTGATAATGAATTTGAAACTTCAGTGTGAATATTTATCATCTCTTTCACTCCCCCAGGGTACACTTCATATACGTAGTAAATAGTTTGATGTGTGTCACTGTTTGTCACTGTTTGATTGCCCTCCTTTGGAAGGGTGGTTTTCTTCAAACTCACGTCCAATAGTCCAATGAAATTTTCCATTTTTTCATAGTGAATTTCATTAATGTATTTTGATCTACAATCATTCACTCATTTCATTTTCATCATTATAATATTAATTCAAGTATTTGTATAAATTTCAGGATTACTATGAAAATCACTATCCTCTCTTGCATACCAAACTATAGAATATTCAACCCTTCATGAAGTGTATATTTCACGAAGCAACGAGATAACCCAGCTCGCAAATGCTAAATTTCTATATTTATCTAGGCTTTCGGGGTATAATTCGAAATCATCCGCTTTACCATAATTCAAGTTTTATCGGCGTGAAACAACAATAATTGTTTGAATAAATATTCTATGCATTATTCCGGAATATGGCGAGTTTGGCGAATTTCGACTAGGTATTTCGGATGATTTATGAAACGTGGCATGAAAAAACACAGTTTACAACGATACCGGTTTGCTTATCGTTGGAAATTTGAACGCGCTCTGAAGCTCCAATTCATCGTTAACCAAAAAAATGGATATATATCGTGAAACTCGGAATGCACAATTGAATAACTTTCTTGTTGTACACTAATAGTCCATACTTCACTGACAGGATTATTTTAACCAGGTATACATGCTGACCTTTGTCGGCAATGATTTTGGTCCACTAGTTTTCTCTGAAATTAATATCGCTGTTCGAGTCATATCTCTTTGAGAGAAAACAATATGTTGAATACTATCGATCTGTCACCATAACACCAACATCGGGAGTGCCACAGGGCTCCAACCTTGGCCCTCTCTTACTTTTATTATTCATTAATGACCTTACCTTAGACTTGCAATGTTCTAAGCTATGTATGCAGATGACCTTAAAATCTATGAAAGCATTTTCTCAGTGAACGACATCAATTCATTACAACACAGTGTCTACGTGGTGTACTTTGAACCATCTCGAGTTGAATAATGAAAAATGTTTTGTTGTTTCCTTCACGAAGAAAAAAGAGACGTTGATGTTTCCATACAATATTAATAATATTATCTTCAGTCGTCTGAAAGAAATAAGGGACCTTGGCATATTTTTTGACCAGAAAATGTCATTTAATTCTAATATCCAGAACACTACGGCTCCAGCTAATAAAATGTTGGGTTTTGTGTTGAGAAATGGTAGAGAATTTTCAGATATGTCTGTTCTTATATTGTTGTTCGACTGTTATGTACGCAGTAAACTGGAATATGGGGTATTGATATGGTATCCCCAATATTCAACACAAATTAATATCATAGAACGTGTTCAGAGAAAATTTTTGAAATACATGTATTATAAAAAGCATGGCTTATATCCAGAACGTAACATTGATTACTCAATATTACTCAACGATGCCAATTTCATCTCATTGAACACTAGGCGCATTATTTTGACAATATCATTTTTCTATAACTTATTTCATAATAATATCAGCTGTGAGTTTCTTGTGGCAAAAATCCCATTTAATGTACCACGATTGAATAGTAGGCATGAACGAGCATCTCATTGTGATTACGCTAAAAGGGATATGATGAAAAGAGCACCTATATCGATCATTTGTAACAATTTCAACCATATTTGTAGTTCATGTGATATTAATGTAACACCTTCGTCTGATGTTCTTGATTGCATCACGACTCTTACGTTCAACTTGTAATACTTATGATGAAATTTAAGTTCATTAACCTTTTTTATAACATAAACATCATTTTTGTTTACAAATATGATTAGTTATTAATTTCATTCGTAATACTTATATAAATATTATACATTTCCTACTATTGGGTGTATTAACCTGTTGGAAATATAGAACTATCTATCTATTATCTCTTTCGTGACTTCTATCGAGTAAAAGTAATTCAATAGATATCTCATATCGAATTTTTTTTATCTTAGATACCTTTTTTTTTATCGGGGGTGTGATATTCCGAGAGCACATCCATGATTTTCGAAATTTTGTTTAGCAAATGACTTGATTGTATAATAATTTTAAAAAATCAAGATCGCAGGTAGAGAGATTTTATCTCAAATTATTATACCCGAAAGCGTTTGCTTGAAAACAAAATTTTGGAAATTGGGAAAATTGACGGATTTCGGTCGATTGACCTTGGAGTATATGTTAACATTTTTCCCACAAAAAATGTAAACTGAGAAAACTCCAATTAATACAGGTAATAGAGGATTTTGTTTTGCAAAATTAGGCAGGAGTTATTTTATTGCATGGATAGTTGAAGTCTGACGTACTCAACCTAAAAACACAAAATCAAGATCGCAGGTAGAGAGATTTTATCTCAAATTATTATACCCGAAAGCGTTTGCTTGAAAACAAAATTTTGGAAATTGTGAAAATTGACGGATTTCGGTCGATTGACCTTGGAGTATATGTTAACATTTTTCCCACAAAAAATGTAAACTGAGAAAACTCCAATTAATACAGGTAATAGAGGATTTTGTTTTGCAAAATTAGGCAGGAGTTATTTTATTGCATGGATAGTTGAAGTCTGACGTACTCAACCTAAAAACACAAAATACTTACAAAAATGGCGAACGGAAGTGCCGCCATTTTGTGAAAAACCGTTTGAGCCTGTATCTCCGTAACCGTGCACTTTAGGCCCACAATTATAAGAACCTTTTTTATAGATAATTGAATTTCCTATCTTTTTTATTCAATGATTTTTTTTGTAGCACTCATCGTTCACGACTTATATTATTATTACTTTTTGTTTGTTTATTTTTTTACCGATATCTCTTTAAATAATTGTTTAAACAATACATTGTTTATAATAAAACTTTTGAATCGATAAATTTTCTTTAACTTTTATACAAAACTTTTTTCTCTGAAACTAATATTTTTGAAGTTACAACGCGTTCAATGTTGTACTACCGAGTACAAGGTTATTAAGAACGAAGTATGCATAGCGTAATGATGCGAATCCGATACATAATAAAAAAAATATGGATTTTAGAATTTTTTTGATTTAATAAATAATTATTAATTCAAGTTCTCACCTGCAAGAAATAGCGAATACCCATTAAAATTTTTTCTTTGTATTTTCTTTTATACAATTAAATATTACTATAATTAATTTGAAACTACTGCCATAATTAAACACGCAAATAAAAAAATGGAATATTTATTGAAGAATATATGTGAAATTTATTTTTACAAATGTTTACCAAAATGAATCATGTCTTCTCTGAGTCTTTGGCGTTTCGAGGGTGGTGAAGTTTCTATGTTGGTTACATTCTCCTCTTTCTCTTCGTTATCTTCGTCAGTGGCATATAGAGATTGTAACGCCTTTATCAATTTGTCGTTAGAATCATCACCAATATCTTCAACGATGTCGCACAATTCTGTGCTGTTGACGATTACTTGGAGGGATCGGACTATATATATATATATATAAAACCCCTCCTTAAGAAGGGTCTATGCATATACCTGGCCAAATAGTTGAATGATGTGTTCAGGCTCAGCTGGCGTTGATCTCCCAGATACAATACGATTGAAATTAACGCGTTGTAACGAAAATATTAAATTTAGAGAAAAAAGTTTTAAATGAAAGTGTTGGAAAATTTATCGATTCAAAAGTTTTATTGTAAACAATTTATTGTTTAAACAATTATTTAAAGAGATATCGGTAAAAAAGTGAATAAACAAAAAGTAATAATAATATAAGTCGTGAACGGTAAGTGCTACGAAAAAAATTATTTGATGAAAAAGATAGAAAATTTAATTTTCTATAAAAAAGGTCCCTATAATTTTGGGCCTAAAGTGCACGGTTACGGAGATATAGGCCCAAACGGTTTTTCACAAAATGGCGGCACTTCCGTTCGCCATTTTTGTAAGTATTTTGTGTTTTTAGGTTAAGTACGTCAGACTGCAACTATCTATGAAATAAAATAACTCCTGCCTAATTATGCATTATGGACACGAGTAGCTCGCTCTCTATTACCTGTACTAAATATCGAACACAGGAACAATATAGTACCTGTAAAGTGAGAAAAAATACCGGTCTATTTTGATAAATTTAATCGATCAAACAGGTCTAGTACAATTATACTCCAAGAGCCAGAGCAAAAAAAGTAGGTTCGTAATGCAATCTTCTACAGAATTGATTTTCTTGTTGGAAAATGTTTGGGGGTGTCCCCTGAGTATAAATTCAAGTTGGCTGGACAGGGGGGTTGAGCTTCAGCCGCTATCTTGGAAAACACGTTTTATCAAATATCTCGTGAACCGTGCATCGTACGACAAAAACAGTAGGGATCATTTTCGTAGATAATAAAATTCTCTTCAACTTTTATTCGAAACTTTTTTCCGTATAGTGCATAGGTTTTCATTTATAGCGCGCCAAACTTTTCCCAGCATGGTTATTGCTAAATATATAGTTAACGGTTGATGAAACAGTATAAATGGCAGTATTTTGGCGCACCATAAATAAAAACCTATGCTTTATACGAAAAAAAGTTTCAAATAAAAGTTGCAGAGATTTTATTATCTACAAAAACGATCCCTACTGTTTTTATCGTACGATGCACGGTTCACGAGATATTCGATAAAACGTGTTTTCCAAGATGGCGGCTGAAGCTCACCCCCCCCCCGTCCCGCCAACTTGAATTTACATTCAGGGGACACCCCCGAACATTTTCCAACAAGAATATCAATTCTGTAGAAGATTGCAGAAAAAAAGTACCTGGCTCTTGGCCTATTATTCGCTGTAAAAATCTATAAAAGCAGTATAGCCTTCAACTTTTTCATTGGTTTTTCGCAAGTTTCGACTTCTGAGGGTTGACTTTCGTCAGCTGGTTAACGGAACGAACAATTTTAGAACAACAACAACAATCGTGGGAAATAATCAAAGGTAATACCACGAGTTTTCCACATTTTATCCATAAAGTTTTATTTTCCACGAAAACTTGTTTATTTGGCAACAGTATGAAAACAAACCGATTGGTAAAATCACGACTCCTTAGGACGAGTGATTTCATCTAATTCGGTTTGTTTGAATGCTCTTGCCTGACAATAAAAAAGTTTGAGTCTTTCGAAAATGAAAATTTATCTCATTATTTTTGAAGAACGAGTTGTATTTGGAGAAAATATTTATCGAACAAATCAAAGGAAGAAAAATTCAATTATTTAGATCAAATTTATGAGGACAAAGGTTGCATATTCCATCGTTTAGAAAAAAAATCTCGGTTTGAAATAGTGGCAGTAGGAAAAATCCTAACCGTAGTTAGGTACTCATATAAAAGTCTGTAACAAAAAATCAGTCCTCAAATTCGTGATGCTTTTGCCCCTGGTATATTCTTTGAAACGTCGATACGTCCTTCCGGACTAATGATAATTAGGCTAATTATTTAAGGGCGTGTGATGTTCGTGCGAACATTTAAACGAAAATTTTCCTGCAAAAGACCAAAATTTAACGAGACCCTCTCTAGGCTGGTCATCGGTAATTAAGGGCTTAATGGTGAGAAAAGCTTCTCTCCGTCTAATGTTTCACAGGAATTCACGTGCTATGATGTACTTAATACGGTTCGTTTCATGTCAGCATGGGATAATATCATGGCTCGTAGTGAAAGACTTGTTTCTTGCCGTTCCTTCCAGTGAGCGGTTGTTACTTGATGAAGTTGAGGAAATCTTGAAGTGGTTAATGTTTTTTCGAACTGATTCGCCTGGAACAAGGCCGTTCGGAATGTATGGTCATCAAATTTCAGAAACACAACATGCTTCAATTTTTTTTTCCAAGTACTCCTTCACCTCAAGATATAGAGAGTTTCGAATTTCAAAAAATTACATATTGGCAAGTTTGTTTTCTCTGGTAATTGCATTGTATCAAGTCACCATAACAACACATTTGAAACCGTATCGCTAGACGTCAGTAAACAACACAATGTCAGATAGACTTCAAAATTAAAAAACATTTCGCGTTTTGGTGAGTTCTCCATACAATCTATAAAGTATAAATAAACAAAAAATAACATTTCCTTGAGAATTTCGTTTTTCGTGAAATATTCCAATGAATTACATTCGTTCATAAAAATGACCAGATAATTTTGCATTCAAGCGTGATATCTTATACAAATTGCATTCGGTTATTTTCATATTTTGTGGAAATGAAATTAAACTTGCAATTTTTAGATATCACGCTTTCTTGCAAAATTATCGGTAATTTTTATGCACTCGTGCAATTATAACCGAGAAGATCCCATGTGCTCTTTTTACTTTGTTATGTTATTGCCATGGATACATAAACATTGATTTATTTCGATTTTGACGTTTCAAATATTTGATATTTCAAAATGTCACAATTTGGTTGTAATACTTCTGGAATATCAATGAAATTATAGAATCAAATAAACCAAAAAATACAGTATACAGTCAAGAACTTGTATTTAAAAGCATTTATGGACTTTTGCAATGATACAAAGTATCATTTAGATGGAAATCGGGAGGCGGAAGAATTGGCGTCAATTTTGAAGGATTGCGCTGTGAACATGGGAACAAAAGATGGTAGACAGTTTACGGTCAAAACCATATGGTATTTAGCAGGATGAATTGGTTTTTCTCTTAATTTTTATCAAAAATTAGCAAAAAATTTTCTATCCGAATAACCCAGACCCTAGCAACAAGCTTTCAAAATATGTAATAAAATTTTCGAACATTCATCAATGCCCTTGGGTTATTACTACTGATAACTACCTTTGGCTGTTATCACTTATGTCATGATGTTGACACAAACTCTTAGGCTTTCCATCAATTTAATTCTCATTTGATATGTCATTGCCCTGTCAGATAAAAAATTCTCACCGAATATTCCTGGAACATCGATAACCGACAATTTTATCACAACTTCTTCAAGCACGTGATAAAATCATTTCGCTAATTATCAATGTCCTTGGGATATTATACCTGAGAATAGTCATATACATCATAGGCATTCATAGCTATGCTGATGATACTGTTATGACATATCATGGAGAAAATCGGACCTATATCGAAAAAATGGCTGAAAACGCTTTAAAACATTTGATAAGTTGGTTTGATTGCAATTTACTTACAATAACTTTCGAAAAAACTCAATATATGCCTTAACTAGTAATAAAAATTCAAATGAAAACTTGGGATCAATCGAATTTGACAAAGAGTGAATTCAAGAGTGAATAGTATTAAATATTCAGGTATAATTATCGACCAACATCTCAAGTGGGATATACAAATGATCTTTCTAATTAAAAAGTTTGCTTCCTAAATTCAAGTTCTTCAAAAAATTCCTCAAAATTCCGTATTCAGAAATACTATATTACTCTCTCATCCAGTCTCAGATGAATTATGGAATTATTGGTTGAGCAGGTGTAAATGATACTTATTTGAAAGCATTAGAAATTCTCCAAAGATATTTTTTAAATTATATATAGAAAGATTATTAGATATTCTTCTGACCTACTCTATAAAGACTATAATGGGATGGATATCAGGCAACTATTTTGTTTTAATATAATGATCAATCTCTTCAAAAATAGAAATGAAATCGAATACAATGTGCATCACTATGAAACCAGACATGAAGATAAAATAACCCTGAAAACAAAAGTACATAAAACAATTGGCCAACAAAATTATGCATTCACTTGTTCATATCTATATGACATTGTACCACAGGAAATCGAAAACACAAGATTATTTATATCCTACAAAAAAAATCTGAAGGGATGGATACTTCTTTCTAATAGAAAACTATTTTATGATATATCGAAAGCAAACTAATTATACCTATGTTTTGATCCTAAAAATTTTTTCGCATTTCTTACATGAGTAATACGAATATCCCACAAGTTTTACTTCGTGGGATTATGCATTTAGTTTATTAATGATTTTTAATATTGTATACCTGTTTTTTTTTGACCTGTTTAATAAACATCATTATTATTCTCCCTTCTGTAAAGACACCACTTTCAAACAGTCCTGCTTGCAAACGTGCAAACCTATCCGGATTCCTCCACCGATTAATTTCCTCTTAAAGATCTTGTAGGGACGAATTTATAGCGGAAGTTCGGAGGGTCCCGGGAGGTCATGAATTTCGGGAGGAACGAAATTCTAATTAGTTGAACAATTTTAATTAGCAGATTCGTGCAGTGGGTTCGGCAAAGAAAGTTCTCGGTTCAAGTTTCCATTTGTCTTTCCAATTGTGAAGAAATCGCAGCTTGCGATTTTTAATTAAAACTATCGAGTGAGTGCAAGAGTAAATTTGCTTAGTTTTGCAGCGTGATGGTGAGCATATGCGAAGGTTATGAGGGGCGTAGGGGGTAGTTTCCCCTCCGTATCTGGGAAATTATCACGTTTAATATCACAAGAGCTTAAATTATTTCCGGAAATTCTCCTAGAGAATATTCTGAATTTTTTTCAAAAGAGATAATCTTGCCCGAATGAAAATTTTTGGGAATAATTTGAACTTGCATGGTATTCGGTAAGGAAATTTAACATTATAATTTGGAAAGTCAAGTTGGTCAGGGTATTGCTGTTTTTGACCCATGTTGATTTGTCATTTTTGTTCTTTCAGAAAAATTAATCAATACTAAAAAATCGAATAAAAATATATAAAATGAATTAAATAAAAAAAATACCAACTTCAGTTAAACCAATTGCTAACAATCAGATGGGTACAATTTGAAGAAATTCCCCTTGGTATATCTATTATATTTCGTTGAATGAAAAAAATTACCAACTTCAGTTACACCAAATGCAAAAACTCAGATGGGTAATAGTTCACTTTATCGCCCTTTCATAATTTTAGGTCGATAAAGTTGGTAGAAATATATTTCGCATTATTCCCAGGTATATCTACAGTGTTTAAGGGTTGTATGTGGATCATATGTTTATTTTTTGAACTGCCAACAAATTTCCACATGAATATCGTGGCTCTTCGAAAAAAAATTGGAAATTTTTTAGTTGCCATAGTAACTGATCAAAATTGAGGCATCTTGTTGGTTGGGAAGTAGAGGTTTGAAATTTTCACCAGAATTATTCAGTTTCATTCACTTGTTTTTCATATATTTTTCTTTACCCCCACTTTTAACTTCAAATCGCCACCACTGATTCCAAATGTTGATCAGTATTGCCTGAAATGAAAAACTGAAATTGAGTCATCAAAATTTTTTCTGAGAATTCAATTATTGATAAAACTGGCTTTTTTGGAAAAATAGTTTCACCAAATAAAACTTGTAGTCAATAATAATATTGAATCGATACAATATTGGAATTAATATTGAAACATATACAAGTGTAGGAGGGCAGACTTTCTTATCTATTAATTGATTAATTATAAAAGAGTTCCCTCTACGTTGATTTTGGAACCATCTTCATGAGATGAATAAGAGTGGATAAAGATAAATAAATAGATAGATATATAGTCCTTATTTGTTCTTTAATACATAACCCCGTCGAATGTAGACTTGTCAAATAGTAAAACAGTGATATATAAGTGTGTAATATTACATAATGAGAAAATGCAGACAAACAAACATATAATATCGAAGTTACAAACAGCAGTCGACCTAGAGTTTTTCAGCAAAACACTCTTCGAGTGAATAATATGCTTCTGAAAGAAGCATGGCTTTCAGTTACCTCTATTCGGGTATTCTGTTATATACAGGGTGTTTCAAAATTCAGTATCGAGATTTCCGGGGCACATTTTCCAAGTCAAAATAAGACTCTTGTTCTCCATGAACATGTGTCCGCAAACGCTTCGTTACCGAACTACAGAGCGTTAAAGTTTCGAGATTTTTTTAGTTTTTTCTTCATAGCTCTTTCAGTTTTTGAGATATCAAGATCAAATTTGAAACAGGTTACGTTTTAGGTTTTACATCACCCAGTACACCAAGTGATTGTTACAAGCTACAGGAAGATATGTTTTCAGGGGTCAAGCCCATTTTCACTTTTTCGAAGTGCGCCGCTGGTGGATTCTAAAATATGAAATTAATTCTTTGTTTTGTTCATAAATTTTTTTGTCTCTTGTAATTTTCACGCATCTACGACCGTTAATGAGAAGAAAATTAAAGTCATTCTCGTGTAATTCGCTAGATTTATTAAATTTGTCAACGAAACAATGAAAAAGTGACTGCTATTTTCAATTTGACGTTCAGGTTTGTTTTGAAGCATTTGCCATTATTTGAAAGTTGGTGGATGTCTCATCGTGTATTTGTTCAACTTTAAGATGGAAAATGAACCATATTCATTTGAACATCTGGCTGTCATCCATTTTGTTTATGGTCTGGCTAATGGTAACGGACTTAAGCTCAGAGAATCTACGCGCTGAGATTTCCTAATCGCCGGCTTCCCAACTATAGAACTTTTAAAAAATTCCCATCAGCACCTTCGAGAATACGGCAGATTTTGGACTCCAAGGCTCGATGCTGGCAGATCGCGACAAGCACGCAACCCAGTAAGAGATGAAGAGATTTTATATGTTATCGACGAAAATCCTGGTATAAGTACTCGACAAATAGCACGGGATTTGGATGTTTCTCATTCAACTGTCTGGAGGGTTTTACACGAAAACATGCTAAACCCAAATCATATCCAGTGCGTCCAAGGTTTGCTTCCTCGAGATTTTCCACGGCGCGGCGTTTGAAGTTCTCCTGATGGATACTGCGCAACTGTACTAGGGATCCTGAATTTTTATCTCGTATCCTTTTTACCGATGAAGCTCACTTTACACGTGACGGAGTAGTAGACCACAACGTTCATAGTTGGGCACTAGAAAATCCTCACATGATCAGACAAAATCGACATATGGGCAGGAATAGTAGGAGATACTTTAATTGGTCCTTTTAGTCCACCGTGAATTTTAAATGGTGCTACATATTTAAACTTCCTACAAAACGACTTGCCTGCATTAATGGAGGACGTGCCTTTACAAGTTCGTCAACAAATGTGGTGTATGAACGATGGCCCCTCATCATTTTCGAGTCATCGTCCGCGATTATCTAGATAGTGTTTCAAAATCGATGAATAGCTAGAGCAGGTCCAATCGTTTGCCCCCCACGGTCCCCAGATTGCAACTCGCTGGACTTGTTTTTATGGGGACATGTAAGGGCCTAGTTTATGGTGCAGAACATGTAAAGGGCCTAGTTTATGGTAGGAAGTTCTTACTGGACGAATTATTGATGCCTTCCACACCATAAATAAACACTCATGGAATTTTCGAACGCTTACGGCAGTCTATGAGAAGAAGAGTGGAAGGTTGTATCGCAGAAGGAGGAGGGCATTTCCAGCACCTTTTATAAAAAGTCAAGGTTCGATAGATTCCTTATTTTTTGAGTAATGTTTGAGGAAACTTGTAATTTAGATCACAAACCAAATACGTTAAGTTTTTTGTTCTCATTGTAATAATAGGTTCCTAACTCCTGTTAAAAATTTTAATTAAATGTAGCGAATTACAAAAAAATTACCTTATTTTTTTCTCAATAACGGTCGCAGATGCGTGAAAACTACAACAGACAAAAACATAAAGAACAAAACAAAGAATTCATTCCATATTTTAGAATCCACCAGCGGCGCAATACAAAAACGTTTATGGGGTGAAAATGGGCTTGACCTCTGAAAACATATCTTCCTGTAGCTTGTTACAATCACTTGGCATACTGGATGATGTGAACCCCAAAACGTAATCTACATTTCAAATTTGATCAATTCAATTCAATTCAATTCAATTCATTTATTAACCATAGATCACCAAAGTGATATAGGAATCGTCAATTTAAAGTTGTCAAATTTTACATACATAATATGGATACAAATGGAGTTCATACATACAATGTTATATTAAAATATACTTCAAACATAAGATATACATTTTCATTATACACTTATATTCACATCAAACTTACACTTATACTCGTACACAATATCTAAACAAATTAATAAATATAAAACCTACCACTTCTCTAAATATTCTGAGACTGAATAAAAACTATTTTGAAGTAAGAATGATCTCAGTTCTTTCTTAAATTTGTTGAAGTTTGTCTGTGTTTTGACACAAGGAGGTAGACAATTGAAAAACTTTGATCCAGCATATGAAGGAGTTTTTTCATACAAACTTGTTTTATGTTATTTGAGCCTTATTGATTCACCTTTTTTTGTGGGATAACTGTACCATCGCGAAGTCGTTTCGAAGCTATTTTAATTTTTCTTCACATATATCAGACAATTGTATATGTAGAGAGCTGGAACTGTTAATATACAGCTTTTTATGAAGGTTGGCCTAAAGAATTCATTCCACTTTAAGTCAAAAATCATCCGTATCACTCTTTTTTGTAAGACAAAAACTCGATTGATATCACTACTACTTCCCCATAAGGTTATATTGTACGATAAGATAGAGTTGATCAAAGCATAATATATGTCAATGAGAGACTTTCTATCTAGAATTCCTTTAAGTTGTAGCATGGCATAGAAATTTGTTTTTATCTTTTTACACATATGCTCGATATGTTTTTTCCAGTTGAGATTATGATCAACCCAAGCTCCCAAGAATTTTGTTGAATCTGATGGTCTGATGGACTCATTATTAACATAAACATTTAAAGGAAAGTTTTGTGACTTTTTTTCCAAAAAACTGTATTAATACTGTTTTGCTCGCATTCACAATAATTTTGTTAGAATTACACCAAGCTATGAATTGGTCTGCAACAATATATATATTATATATATATAAATATATATATTCATCTCAATATCTTGAAAACTGAAGGAGCTATGAAGAAAAAACTAAAAAAATCTTGAAACTTCAACGCTCTGTAGTTCGGTAACGAAGCGTTTGCGGATGTTTATGGAAAACAAAAGTCTTATTTTGACTTGAAAAATGCGCCAGTGAAATCTTGATACTGAATTTTGAAACACCCTGTATGCTGATAACATAAAAAGAAACATTTTTCTGTAAAAAGGTGAAAAGTGTCATTAAGTTAAAAAAAATGTTTTATTCCGAGTATTACGGGAGTTATTCCTATCAAAGGTCTCAAACAATGCCATATTTCCTTTAACAAAAATCACACATTTATACACACATACTAGTAAGAGTGAATATTCTCTGAGTGTCTACAGACATACCACAAAGAATGTGGCTCTTCCAGTCCGACTTTGAGTCAGCAATCAGAAGTTTTGTGTTCGAAATGATTGCATTCACAAATCAAATGCCAAACAGCTGTTCCGACCCACCAGATCTCATCAGTAACACTTGGCTGGACTGTGAACACAAACATTTCGATTTATCTACTCCTTACGAAGTGAATCTCTGAAACTGGTGCAGATGGTGTAAACCTCCAAGGAGCAACGCCATCTGCTGGGTGACGACCAAAGTCTCAAACTCCAACTGCAATATACAGAGGACACACTGCCTTCTATTTTCCAAATATCATTTTATCAACTAAAGAGGGAATCCTCGTACGGCATTGATTGACAATGATTTTCTGTTCAACATGAAACAAGACTGAAGACTATGGAATGTTACTCAATGCATGGATACTCTAACAATCAAGCGGAAGGATGTATCATCACTTCCTACCCCTTTCTGCAAACACCACCTTCTCTTGACGCGACCGGACAGTCGGTAAAGCAGTGAGTCACGGCGTTTATTGGTTTTCTCCCCCGCTCATTCCACAGCACTTCTCGCCCTATATTTCATAATTGATAGTTCGGCGGTGGCGAGTGTAATTGGATGTTGGTTTGCCATTTCTGATGGACAGCTCCAATTTGTCGGTTTATCTAGCGCGGAAAAGGGTTTTCAATGGAAATTGCAGGTTCAGATTCGTTGGTGGGTGTTGATAATTCACGGAAATTAGCTCGGACTAACTTTGTGCGGGGCGAAGTTGCATTATGGATATTGACTCAACTGGTTGTATACAATGTATACAGTTCTAGACCTATTCAATTACCTTCTATGTTTCAAACTTGGTTGACTGCTGAAGGCGAATTCAAGCATAAATGACTTGACTCCTGCGAGAGATGAAACATGGGAACTTCCAGGTCGAGTTAGGCACTTGTCTGAATACTCTTATTCAATTCCAAACTGCCGTCTTATGGTTTGCCTCCTCAGTTGTGTGTTTTGTTGAAGAGTTTCTTGTCTGATAGGTCTCTGTATGTGGTTGTTGATGGAGTATCATCTTATATTCTCCTAATGAATGCAGGTGTTCCACAGGGTTCATTTCTGGCGCCCACTTTTTTCTGATCAATGATTTGCTCGAGAAAACATCTTGTTCAGTACATGGTTTTGCGGACGACAGTACTCTTCATCCTAGTTTTTCTTCCAGAGTCCCCATACCAGCTCGAGAAACAAAAATTCAAAGAAACATTCACGCCAATAAAATAAACGATGACTTGGTAGAAATGATAGAATGGGGTTACATGAACTTGGTGGAATGCTAGGGAAACTCAGGCATATCTCTTGTCAAGGAAAGTCGATCTATCATCATCTAGTATTCAGATGTCAGGCGTAACTATTCCTACAAAGTCGAGTATCTCGATGCTACGAATTACGATCAGTCATAATTTCTTATGGAAAAACCTTGTGCTTCCCAGGAACTTGGATTTCTATTTCGTGCGAGGAAATACTTCACTTCTCGTCAGCTTCCAATGATCTACAAGGCTCAGATACGACCTGTCTTGTAATAAGGATCTCATGTGTGGAATTCGGCAACAATACATTCATTGAGGCTTCTCGATCATATTCAGAAAGGCAATCCATCTTGTTGGTGATTATTCGCTCACAGACTCGCACACTTCATTGGAACATCGTAGAAGGAATGGGGACTTGTCTCTCTTCTATAGATATTTTCACGGTCGGTGTTCTTCTGAATTTATCAATCGTTCCACCCTTGGCAATATCCACACGGATGACTCAACGAGTACAGAGTTCCCTTCCCTTTGTTGTGAATTTGGAGACCTGTCGAACCTATCTCGCTCAGGGATATTTTTGCTATAGAACAGCTGAGCTTTGGAACTCCTTGCCGAGAGAGATCTTTTTTGAGGCTTACAAACTTCAAAAATTCAAAGTGAATGTTAATTCGTATCTCCTGTTCCTTGATTCAAACGGTGTTCCTTGAATATTACAGGGCTTCCCTTTCGTGTGAATCTGCATATAAAAAATAATGATTTATTATTCTTAGTTTATTAGATATATTGTTCCTAAAAGTGGAGCGGAATCCCTGGCAGGACAATGGATCTTCATAAAAGCTGTTGGACTGCGTTGTTCGAAGCTCAAATGATAAGGTCCGAAACCAAAAATCTGCCATCTTCATTACAACATTTTTCAACAATAATTTGCTGAAGGAGAAGAAAAAATGTTTGAAGCAAAGATCAATAACTAATAAATGATATTAGCTTTCTTCAATGTCCTCTCCCCTTTTATTTTTTTGAACGGGTCAACTGAAAAAATTGAAAGTTGGGGTAATGAAATTGATGCATGAATAGTATAGTTAGGAAAAATGCGACTGTGCGTCATCTGGGAAAAAAAATTAATGGAAAGGGGGGTTTTGTGACACATCCTTATCTTCACCTACTACAAAATAAAGGAACATCAAATAGTTGCCTCAATATATTGACCTTTAACTTCATGAAATAGTAAAAGAAATATCGACGTTCCTGTGTTCGAAAATGTAAGGCGTGAAATATCTAATGGCTGTTCTTGAGTCAAGAAGTTCAAGGCAACCATTTCGAGAATCTCCTCAGATGAACTCAGCTTATTTCGGGTGCGTATTCCTACGTCGAATTCTTCCTACGACGAATTCTTCCTACGCCGAATTCTTCCTACGTCAAATTCTTCCTACGGCGAATGTCATCCCCTCCACTGACGTCATCAAAATACGAACGTTTACGATGATGATCCATACACCCCATAGTGGAAAGTTCGCCGTAGGAAGAATTCGACGTAGCAAGAATTCGCCGTAGGAAGAATTCGACGTAGCAAGACGACCCGCTTATTTTCTCAAATTATGAAGATAAACGTCGATGTATTCAGGCAATCATTGAATTTTTCGACATTTTGTAGGAGTTGAAGATATTGACTCAATATTCTAGAGTTGTATAGTATTCGTCAGCAGCTTCAACAGGATGCGTCACAGGCGCCATCTTGAAATTTTCATATGTCAATTTCACTCCTGAATATAGTATTCATGCATCAATTTCGTCATCTCGAATTTTAATTTTTTGAGTTGACCCATTCAAACAATAAAAGGAGGAGGGCATCAAAGAAAACCACTGTATATAGTTTATAATAATAATTTTTATGCTGTTACCCGTTTTTTGAGAAATATGAATGAATCAATATCAAAGTAACTATGCAAATATCATTTTTTAGATATAATTCTTTGCTTCAAAAATGTTTTTCCTTGTCCGTCTAATTTTTTTAGTAAATTGTTGTTAACATTTGTTATAATCAAGATTACTTTTTCTTTTGAGCTTTCAACAACGCACTCCAACAGTTTTTATGAAAATATATTGACCTGCCCTGGATTCCAAAATTTTACAATTTTTATGCTTCATGGTAGTCCACTATAAGTTAAGCTTGCTTGAATCCGCCTTTAGTTTCTCGACAGTAGATTGAAAAACCAGCTCACTACCCAAAATGCACAGTGACAATATGGAGGTTCAAACTGAATCTACAGAGAGCAAACAGAAGGAGAGGACGGAGGAGAGAGAGATGAATTGTTAGTTTTGAATTGGATGCAAATATTCGAGATGAAAATTATGGATAGGAATAATAAGGAAAAACGAACTGGAAGGCAGAATAAGTAGACATGAAGGCTTCGAGAACAAAAACATAAGATATACCCAGAACTTGAGGTTTCGGAGCTTTTGAAGGAAATGGGTAACTTTCACGAGAACTAAAATCTTAATTATTATGAACAAGAAACATTTTCATTGTCTTATGATGAGAAGTGAAGACGTTGGAGAATCTAAAGATGAAAGAAACTACTGAACCCTCCTTGATACATGAAAGATAACCGCCAAATAGTACAAACCCCTTCCTGCGTTTGGTCTCCTCATTCACCCACTACCGTGTGATATATGATGGCGGTCCAGGTGACCCCGGTTAAGTTGACAGCGTTTAACCACGGCCTAACTGATTTAATTGTCGGTCTGATTTATGATCAGAGTGTGACATTGCATTGTATATTATTGTAGGGGATGCTATAGGACACGGTCGTTGCTACTGCGTTGCGAATTTTTGCGGAATTGGTGTACCGAATTCGAATCTGACGGTTGGGGTGATTTTCATCGTGATATCATCTGACAATAATTTGATTGGTTATCTCCGTAGATTTTTTGAGGTTCTCAACCTAACACAATCTGAAAAAATAGGGAGTGATATTGGAACCTATACAAGTGTAAAAGGGCAGATTTCTAATCTACCCTACCCCGACAAGTTGCAGAGCTAATTAAAAAACAGTTCATTCTGAAAGGAACACGTTTTATTACTCAACCACTTCTTGTAACACTCCAATTTGAATATGATAAAAAAATGGTCAGATACATACCTCCTCGAAATAATGAAACCTAAATCAGGTAATGGTAATAGCTTCATAAAGAATACTCCACATTCAATTGAAAAATAAGAACAGATTGAAAAACAAACTGGAGATTTGTTTTGTGAGTTTCGATGTACAAAGTCTGTTTACCAACGCACCTATAAACAAAATTGGTCAAGTCTAACTTAGAGAATGATAGAACTCTGATCAACAGAACACGGTTGAATGTAGATGTCATAATGTATATCCTAAAATGATGTACAAAAAAAATTAACTCAAAAATGACTCTTTCTTCAATTCTGAGTAATATTTATATAAAGTCTTTTTCGTAGAGGGTTACCCAAATGGACCTAAAGTAAAAAAGTGGATATATGCTGATGATGTTTTTGCTACATTGGGATATGGTAGGAATGAATAAGATATTTTTTCGGAACACACTAACAAACACGAACTAACAATAAAATTCACATGTGAAATTGGAAAGAAAGATGAACTTACTTTTCTAGATGTAATGAGATAAAAATCAACACTCCATGTACACAAGTGTATATCGAAAGACAACTCGTACCAACAGATATCCTCACTGAAACTCAAACCACCCTATGAGTGTCAGAAGAGGTATAGTGGAAAGACTTTCTGTAAAGTATGCGATTCATTGGAAAAAATGAAGATGCTTCAAAAAGAATAGGATTTGTAGACACACCGATCCAAAAATTGATCTATAATGCACATATTTTATCACATATGAGATATTTGATTCCAATATGGTTTTGTTGTAGTCAGAGACTGAAATTGTTCATTTACAGAATGATGAACAAGGCTTTAAAGATTATTTATAACAAAAAATGGGACACTCCTTCTACCTCCCTTTTACACTTTATCAAATCATCTCACCATTTTTGAAATAATTCAATTTGAAAATGTAAAACTTGCATTCAAATTATGTGAAAATTCACAGCATAACAGATCAGAATTTCACTAAAATTTCATGTATTCATAATCATTCTACTAGAATCAATCAAAACTTTCATTTACCAATCATATGCAGCAATTCATGAAAGAACAATCTCATCTCAAGTCAATTGCAATATTCAATAGTTTACCAAGTGAGCTTCAAAAAATTCAAAATTCCAAATTATTCAGCGTATATTATGAAAAAAATAGATGACATTAGTATTTTCTTCTTGCACTTGATAACCACTTCTCGTCACCACCATTTCTCTAATTTCATTCACTTCCAATGATTGTTAGTTTTCGATGATCCTTGACTAATTTTGACATTATTATTAGAATTTATTGACTACTTAAATTATTTTGGTATTTATTTTATGTTCAGTTGTATACATAATTTTCATACTGATGTTTCTAATAGCAGAACTTGTTCTGAAATGAAACTGTATCAAGTAAATAAAAACATAAATGAATACAATATTACAATACAATACATAACATTTTACTAACAAAGTCTATATAGCAATGTGACTCGATAACAAGGTTTTTCAATGTTATGTTGTGTCATGTTTAGTGCGAGACTGAGAGCCCCAAAAAAACCAACCAATCAAGTTTTGTATTATTTGATTGACGAAAGAAATTGAAAGTGATGATGATTTTGGTGAGGAAGCAGATGCAATAGGTCAAGAATTATAGAACTCAAAAGAGCTACCGAGCCCTCAAAAGTCACTGTGATAATGTTTCGATAATTTGGTATGTATGGTTGATTATTGCTGTCAATATAACATCGTGGTCGGTTGAAGTGATAACGGCCTAGGCCTTTATAGCTGCCATTTCAGTCGTGTTATAATAAGGTTGTAATGAATAGGAAAAAAAATCAACAAGCATTTAATTTCTACCTAAACGTCCAAGTCACACACAACGCTCACATGTCACCCTTTCCCCTTACTACCCCGCATTGTCCCGCAACAAAGTGTTGTATGCAGGTCTGGCCCCCCCGTACGGGCCAGCCACTCACCGGAACAGCATGATGTCACACTTACCCCTAACCAGCTGTACCTGGCGTGTCATTATACAGCGGGTAGCGTTCGATTGTGTGTGTCTACACCACAATTCAAGGTTATCGATTCGGATACATATGGGGTGGAGGAATTCCGCTGCTCAAAATATGTGCGAAAAATTGAGCTGACACACTGAATACCGAATTTTAATTTTTTCATTCATTGATTGAGATTATGTTCCACTTGCACTTCGCTTCCAGAATCACGAAATGTCAAAGTTTCCCTTTTAGTTTCTTTCTTTCTACTACTACTTTTTAATACTACTAAATAATAGACTGAATTGGTAACATCACGACCCTTAAACCTTCACTTCTTATAATTTTGACATGTAAAGTGGTACTTTTCAGAATTGACGGCATTTTTTTTATGTGCAGATTCACAATAAAGGAAAGCCCTGTAATGTTCAAAGAACATCGCGTGAATCAAGGGACAGGAGATACGAATTAACATTCACTTTGAATTTTTGAAGTTTGTAAGCCTCAGGAAAAACTTATCTCGGCAAGGAGCTCCAAAGCTCAGTTGTTATATTAAAAAAAATCCCTGAGCATGAGAGGTACAAAACAAAAGGGTGAGATTCTGTACTCGTCTAATCATCAGTGTAGATATTGCCAAGAGTGGAACGATTGATAACAATTCAGAAGAGCACCGACCATGAAAATATCTATAGAAGAGAGACAAGTCTCCGACCCTTCTACGATGCTCCAATGAAGTGAGAGAGTCTGTGAGCGAAGAATCACCAACAAGACAGATTGCCTTTCTCTGAATTAATTTGAGAAGCCTCAATGAAAGTTTTGGTGGAACACCATACACGAGATTTATATTCCAAGACAGGTCGTATCTGAGCCTTGTATATCATTAGAAGCTGACGAGAAGTGTAGCTTCCATTTCGGCGTAAATGTGCATTTCTTTGCGGCATCTTCTATAAGAATTTCATCACACAACTTGTCCTTCGGTATACGTTCAGTAGTCGATAGTTCCTTCCGTAGTTCTTTAGCACACATGACGATTTTGCTATAGTCGAGCCGACGTTCACGTTCAGCTATTTCGTTTAATGAATTTCCTGCCATGAAAACCAAAGAAGATTGCTTCCTCTCAGTAAGATATGAGAATAAAATCTTGTCACCAAATTTATCGATCAGCATCACTTTTAGATCACGATTAGAACTACACCCTCTACTTCAGCGAGTACAGTCATGCGTTGAGCCAAGTATGCCAATTCAAAAGCGGTCGTCGAAACACCGTCTTTTATATCCGCCATTAATTTGTCAAAAGCAGCCAGTAACTGTTTTTGTGATGTTTGTTGTTGGTCGACCTCTTTCGTTACTAGAAGATTTTGGTAATGAAACGTAATTTCTGTATCACGATGTATAATATTGGAAGTTTTTGCAAACAAATCTTCCGGTGTTTCGTATATACAAATTTTTGTGAAAATTTTATAGTATTTTCGACGTGAAGTATTGAAAACAGCAAAGCTGCTGAAATTTCAGTTAAAAGATGACTTTTTTTATTTTGGTTTTTGTCGTATTACCACAAATGGAACAGCATGAGTCACTCGTCGAGTCGCTGTTGCTTCTTTTTGATTTGCGGGTCAGTTGATGGGCCAACCAAGCCCTGTGTTGATGAAGCTCTTTCTCCCAGCGCTCTATGCAGTGACGACGACGAATTTTTTTTTTTCGCTGATATAGCTGGCCATGCAACTTTTATACCACGAGAAGTGTTCTTCATCAGCATTCGGATCAAACAACTTCTCAAATTCGTCTGAAATTTCGTCTTCGCGTCGACTTGCTGCATTTGAATAGTTTCTATTGGTTCATTCACCAGTTCACCATGATTTTTCGTTCGCCTTTTTTTTTAATTTGATAATTCTAGCGACATTTATTCACTTTAAAATAAGTTATCACAGAATTCGAAGCACTGCTATTTCAAATATCGTAAAATGTACTTCTTATAATAATGGATGAAGTTCAGCTATAACTGAAGTCACAAAAACTGTTGAGAAAAGCGCGGCCCGCTCCAAAACTCGAGAGAAGGTATGTGACGCTGGGAAGGAGATTTATATAAAACTGACAATGGACTTTTCTGGCAACTTTCAGTGCCAGGTTTGAAAGGATCTTGCAAAAACATTCCAGTCGAGCAATAGCGGTCAATGGTTTCTGCATTCTATACAACATTTTTTTTCACAACTACAGCGGTGGAATCGCCTCCTCCTATTATAGGGCCGAAAAAAAACTGCACCATAATTCCGTCCGGCAACCTCCAAAAAATTATTCATTAAGTCTTCCTCAACTCAAATCATCAATCAGAATGAGGTCATCGGTTTTTGCAAACGGAATGTTTCGCAGCGCCCGCTCTACTTGTCATTTTCTCTTAGTAAATAACTTAATTTTCTCAGCTCTTATCTAATATCGAAATATATCTATAAACTCTTCGAGAGAATGGCTACAAGAAAGCAATTCACCTCAGTATTCGAGGGAAACAGAAAAAATACCGAACGAGATAAAGTAATCAACTATTTCTTTTATTTGTTGGAGCGATTTGGTTAGGATGTGATTTATGGCTTTATACGGGTATGGGTTTATAGCATGCAAACGGATTAAAAGTTCGAATCCCCTAAAAACGCCGTCTGGACTTTTTTCATAAAGCCCCACATATTTTATAATCTCTTTGATGTATGGGCACAGGTCACCGGCGAGCTTGTTTGAACATGGTATTGCTGGAATACTGCGTGAATGGATTCGTAAAAAATAGGCCTTCTATATTTATCTGCTTTCTATTAGATTCGAACACTCTCGTTTGGAATGTAAGTGGTCTTTCACGAATGAGCATATATTATTTTCGAGAATTTCGATGGAAGAAGTAGAATTCTTTGCACTTCCGATTCTAATTGAAAGATATGTTATAATTCTATTTGCATTATAATACATGATTTGGTCCATCAATACAACATGATTCTTGTTTATTTTGTTCATCACAACATAATTCAATCATTCTTTTCTCATCATTTCAACATGATGGAATACAATATATTGATTGAATTGTCCTTCGAACAATAGATAGAGAAGTGGATACTGAAAATGTACTGAAATAGAAACAGACAAAACATTTGGTGATTTTAATGCAAAGGTAGATTTCGCAACCACTTATAGCTTATAGCAATCAGAAAAAGTTTTTTCTTGTAAAATTTATGCGATTTCTGCGAGAGCGTAAAAAATTGCTAAACTGTCCACTCAAAATTTCCCTAGCTACGTTTTTTGAGTGGTAATGAACTTCAACTGGCAGTGAATGTTTTCTGAGAGGAAACTACTAAGCTGATTGAAGGTAATCCAGTTTTACCGAATGATAAGGAAAGACGACAAAAAACGCTCTATATTATAAAGTGTGTCGCGTTTGAGATGGAGACACCATTATATTTTCGCTATTTGAAGTAATAGAGATTGTGCAGATGTATACGGGCTATACAGGCACATTCTTTGAAGCACCCCATTGGAAAGTGGCCAAATTAACGAACATGATCATTTGTCAATATTTCGCTGGGCGTTAGACATATGGAGTTTCCCCCTACAGACCTGTTTTTTATTTCACTTCTTTCATAGAAGATGTGATTTCTATTTTCTGATTCGTAGAAAAAGAAATTCGGAAAATAATTGATGAGAAAGCACCGTCCCTATATACCACATTAATGTTTTTTTTTAAATAAACAGTTCAAAATGCATTGTTATGTCAATTTGTTCGCAACCGATTGGAATGAAAACGAAAAATTAAATCTAATCCATTTGTAACAGCATACAGTTTAATGTTATCCCTGGATTAATATTCATTTCAATTTATTCTTTTTTTTGTCATCCTACATCAGTTAATCGATATATTATACCAATGAAATGGAAGAAATCAAAATCATCAGTACCTGTTGGAATTTAAGTTTCCGATTCCCCTATATCACAGCTTATAATTCATTGCTCTGAATGAGGACCACTCCATATATTCCAAAATTTTCCTTGACTCATAGAATACGATTGTTTTACTATTCGATAAAGATTATTCAGTCCCAACTATTGGAAATAGTTTTGGTATAAGGGATAATTAGCATTAATATTATGTTTCTATCATGAACACTTTCGTCATTTGTATCACTTTCACCATTTCCACATTGAGTGAATGAATCCAAATTGTTTTCTGACAGGTCCAGCCAAAACCTACTGTGTGGTAGATTTGAGACCAGCCTGAACGAATTATTGAAAAGGAGTTTAAATTTCTCCTGTCCAAATGAGATTTTTTTGTTTCAACCCTTATCAATACTTTCAATTGAGTTTCAAGTGAAAGTAGACCGACCAATAGTCACAGGACTACGCCCTGGCCTCCGCAATTAGGGCCGAATCCATCTTTGCGCGTTTTCTTCGTGAAATTTTCTAATTTGACGAAGAAACTCTGAAAGAATTTTTTTTTTAATTATAAACAATTTCTTGGGATAAAATATAAGTATTGAAAAAAAAAATTAGCTACAGTGTATATAAAATAATTGAGTAAAATAATAGAATATTCGAGAAGATCACACATACGTGGTTTCTTTTCCAGCTGGCAAAGATGTTTTAACCTCCACATTCTGATTCTCCAAGTTGATATCAACATTTCCACCCCCTCCAGCACCAGAACAACTTTCACAAGTCACCGCTACTTTTATGTTGTTTACTTGAGAAGCCCTTTAAATTATATTGCAGATGAAAAATGAATGAATCTATTAAAAACTACTGTAATTCTTGCCTATGGGCCCTCAACAACTGAGATAAAGGGGTGGGTTTATAAAAATCGAGTAACACTCTGTTCAGATTTTCTTTTCAATTCTACATTGACCAAAGTTGGTCTTTCAAGGGATTGTTTGCTCTTCACAACTCCACCTACTTGAAACATGCTTCCCGGAGTGATTGAAAAAAATTCACAATCCACTCCCGAACATTTCCATTGCATCTTTTTCCGAGAAGACGTTAACACCGTTATATGCTCTTCAATAAAATATTGCACCGTATCTTTGACTAGCGCAACACATAAACTCAGAACGGAAATAAACACTACAGTCCACTCGATAAATCAAGGAAAATCCGACCCCGAAGACGCATAAAGCATCGGAAGATGGCATTTGTTATGAATTTAAGAAGGGAAATATGGGTCACTACGGCCTTATCATCGAGTTACGAACACGCGGACTATGAATCAATGTTATTATCGACCGCCACATGAGAAGGAAATCGAATTTCGACATTGCCGGCACCGGAACGTCTTGATATTTTTATTCTTTATTGTATTGCCCAGGCGATTTGCGGAAAACCGACGGATTTTGCTGATTTGGTGTTGACGAAGTTTCACGCAGGAACGGTTCGTTGGGTTGACAGAATTGAAATCAATTTCGTGATGGAAATTAGTGCAGGAAATGAAATGGCGGTGGACCATGGAGAAATGGCTGTTTTGTACGAAACAATTCTCTGGAACTGGAAATCTTCAAGGATCAAAGAGAAAATGAGAAAATAGGAAAAATTGAATTTTATACTTTTTCATACCAAATATTTATGATTGACGTTGCTATGTAGACATTATGAAAAGAGTACCACAAACTGATTTGATGTACAGTAAATAAGTGCACTTATATATTCTTCAACCCTATCCAGCCACTGTCGATGATTACTAATGGTAATTACTGACTTCAATTCTTCAATTAGGTATGTTTGTACAATACCTTTCTTTAATGTCCCTCCCTATTATTTTCTGAGCGAGTAAACTCAAAAAATTCAAACTTGGGATAATAAAATCGATGCCTGAACGTTACATTCTGCAGTGAAATTTCAAGATGACGAATGGGCGCCTTCTGGAAGAGAAACTCCGATTGGAAAGGAGAATTTTGTGACACATCCTTTTGAAGCTCCTGACGAATTCTTCACAAGCCTAGAATATGAAGGCAACATCTTCACCCACTAGAAAATGAATGATTAATTATTACCTGAATACAAACACATTAAAGTCAATATTTTTAGAAATATTTATATGTCAAGAGTTTTCCTAACGAATTTATGTGGTCTTCAGATTTAAAATGGAAATAATGAAAGTTCAACCAGTGTCAGAAGAAAAATGATGGACCAACGATCTTCAGCCCTAGGTATTGTTATCATTAACTTAATCGATAATTGGTGGTGACCAAAAGGCCTATACGGCGCTGTCGTATATTGATTTCGGCATTATCACTGCTGATTCAGTCAGCGGTATGGGCATCATTTTTCTGACTAGCTCAGTGCCATAGACGATTGCTGGTTGTTAGATGGGATATCTTGATCAAATATACTCGGAGCACTATGGGTTCATATGTGCTACCGTAAAAATCAGTAAGACCCCCCTGAGCGCTTTGGCACCCATGATAATCAGTCGGCCCCTGTCCGAGAGAAGGCTCTACCTTCTGAGCGCACGCGAAAGGGTATTTGAGCAAGGGAAAAAAACATCAAGTTATAGCAGTGTGGTATAGAACGTAATATTGTTCACTTTGAATATAGGAATTCACATCTCGATCTCTGAAAGAGCTTTAGAATATTATATCCACCAAAAAAAGTGCAGTGTCGCCCAGCAAGCTCTGGACAATGATCATAAAATCAATGAAAGCAACCTGAGACCAAGAATATGACTGAAGAGTCTCACATTTCTTCGAAGGAAGAACAGAAAATTATCAGAAGATTGAAGGAGAAGGATTGTTTTTACCTAGAAGCGGACGAAGGTAACAAAGTGGTGATTTTAGATAAAGAAGATTGCTTTGAGAGAGTCGATAACTTGATTAAAGGTGGTCCATATCAGAAGTTACCACGAAACCCGTTGCCAAATATATATGATTGACGTTGCTATGTAGACATTATGAAACGAATACCACAAACTGATTTGATGTACAGTAAATAAGTGCACTTATATATTCTTCAACCCTATCCCTACCCCGTCGATGATTATTAATGGTGATTACTGACTTCAATTCTTCAATTAGGTATGTTTGTACAATGCCTTTCTTTGATGTCCCCCCCTATTATTTTCTGAGCGAGTAAACTCAAAAAATTCAAACTTGGGATAATGAAATTGATGCCTGAACGTTACATTCTGCAGTGAAATTTGAAGATGACGAATGGGCGCCTTCTGGAAGAGAAACTCCGATTGGAAAGGAGAATTTTGTGACACATCCTTTTGAAGCTCCTGACGAATTCTTCACAAGCCTAGAATATGAAGGCAATATCTTCACCCACTACAAAATGAATGATTAATGATTACCTGAATACAAACACATTAAAGTCAATACTTTTAAAAATATTAATATGTCAAGAGTTTTCCTAACGAATTTATGTGGTCTTCAGATTTAAAATGGAAATAATGAAAGTTCAACCAGTGTCAGAAGAAAAATGATGGACCAACGATCTTCAGCCCTAGGTATTGTTATTATTAACTTAATCGATAATTGGTGGTGACCAAAAGGCCTATACGGCGCTGTCGTATATTGATTTCGGCATTATCGCTGCTGATTCAGTCAGCGGTATGGGCATCATTTTTCTGACTAGCTCAGTGCCATAGACGATTGCTGGTTGTTAGATGGGATATCTTGATCAAATATACTCGGAGCACTATGGGTTCATATGTGCTACCGTAAAAATCAGTAAGACCCCCCTGAGCGCTTTGGCACCCATGATAATCAGTCGGCCCCTGTCCGAGAGAAGGCTCTACCTTCTGAGCGCACGCGAAAGGGTATTTGAGCAAGGGAAAAAAACATCAAGTTATAGCAGTGTGGTATAGAACGTAAGATTGTTCACTTTGAATATAGGAATTCACATCTCGATCTCTGAAAGAGCTTTAGGATATTATATCCACCAAAAAAAGTGCAGTGTCGCCCAGCAAGCTCTGGACAATGATCATAAAATCAATGAAAGCAACCTGAGACCAAGAATATGAGTGAAGAGTCTCACATTTCTTCGGAGGAAGAACAGAAAATCATCAAAAGATTGAAGGAGAAGGATTGTTTTTACCTAGAAGCGGACGAAGGTAACAAAGTGGTGATTTTAGATAAAGAAGATTGCTTTGAGAGAGTCGATAACTTGATTAAAGGTGGTCCATATCAGAAGTTACCACGAAACCCGTTGCCCAATATGATCGCTAACGTAAAAACAACATTGAAAAAATGCAAGACACTGATCACACCGTTTTTGAACAGGAGACTACAACTGTCAAATCTCACAGTAATGGCTCATATTATGCACAGCACGAAGGAACAGCCATGGGTAACCCATCGTCTCCATTTGTGGCGAACCTGTTCATGGGCTGGTTTGAGACGGATGCTAGGGAGGAACTCACTTACTTTCCTAGGGTCTGGATCAGAAACGTTGACGACATATTCGCTGTGGTGGATAAAAGGATTACCAAAATTGAGAATTTCTTTTCAGCGCTGAACAGCGATTCGCCACATTGTTAATATAGGGCAGGAAAAATCGTCCATTAACGGCTGATTCGGGGCCATTCATTGAACACCCATGTTTGGGTCGTGAGTCTCGATAAATTTCACTCTGCGGCCATTATGATAAAGGGCGTTTTCTGAATTTTCTGAAAATAATATCAAGACATATTCCTCCTACAGAATTTGGCTTTCGAGCAAACGCTCTCAAGATAATATCCCTCTACCTGTGGTCTCGGGATCCCAGCAAAATATTATACTCTCAAGTGATTTGCTGAGCAACATTCCTAAAATCATGGATTTGCACATATTTCATCAGATACAATTTTGTGCACTTAGGATATAACTTTCGAATATATCCCACAAAAATAGATAAAACGTCTTTTTATCCTTTTCAACCCACTTTTCATTATCAGACAACCGAAAACAGGAAAAGTGTCGATCGTTAGGAAATATGTCTCCGTTCTTGTTCATTGCTCCTGTGCACTTCTAAATCGCATTAAAATGATTGGAGTGGTATAATAGCAATAACATCCGTTATACTACCGCAATGAAACTCGATAATAAGGCGGTCTCATTTCGACAAATAACTCTTGTGGTGGCCGTTTCATACATTGTTAGCATTATGATCGGTATCAACGGGTTTTATTGAGTTATTCGTTGGTGTTGTCAGTTTCGAACTGGATTATTGTCATTATTAGAGCTTCAGGTTGCGGAGGAGGGAAAGAGTTATTTGGTAGGTACTATGATGAAAATGAAGTTATGACCCTGGAAACAATGTTATTGTTATGTCGAATCGTGCCTCATTGATTTTGATATATTTTCGAATGACTATTGATGTTTTAGAATGAGTTCCATTACATCTTTTCTCACTCCACCATGCTTTCGGATAGAATTGAATAGTTTCTGGAGTATTTTTTAGGTTTGTTTGCCATGGCCCACAGGTTTTTACTCCTGACGTTTCGACCACAACTGTAGTAGGCATTATCAAAGTCTATGAGGTAACTTACGTAATGTTCTCGTTCTCACAATACTTACTACTTCGCTCATGTTTTGGTTCGCTTTATGTCTGCTTTCATGTCGGACTTTTTGTGTGACAGGGATGGGCGTGGCCTGTTTTCTAGTAACTGGTTTTGGTCGTGTATTCTTCAATGCAGGTAACCAGACTTTATTGATGTTCATGCCTTCTTCTTGTCGTTATAAATTGAAATAATTGTATAGAATTGAAAATATTGACTAGTGAAGTTGCTGTATTGACAGAGATATCTCTATGAGTATAAGGTACATTGGTTCAATATTGATTATAAATTCAAACTACATATTGTAATGTGCAATATTGATTGAACATTGTGCAGAATTGGGCTATATTTTATAATATCGGTTCCACAATATTTAGATCTCAATATTGTTAGCATATATTTTCTGAACTCAATTTTCAATATTGTAATTTTAATATGTGTTCAATATTGATTAGGAAAGTGGTAAAAATATTGAATTATCAACTCAGGTAGCATCATGGTATAATATTGCACAATAGGGTGGAAAATTCAAATGTAATTTTTGGGGCTCTCATGTAGTTTCGGAGATATGACCTCCCAAAGATAGGAAAACGGGGTTTTACGCCTATGTTTGTTTATCAATTCCGCTCGAAATTCCTCCTTTTTTCTATCAGCACAATATACACAACTGATTACACCTTCTCAACCGAATTATAAGCATTTTCCACTACAAAAGTAAAATGTGAATCGTCATAGGAATTCGAGGTTAGCAAAACAGTAGAACGCGCTTCGCGATGCAATGTGCGTTCTATTGTTTTGTTTACCTCGAATTCATTTGAAGATTTCTTTTCTAGAGTCTTGTAGTGAAAAATGCAAAAATGCTTATAATTCGGTTGAAAAGTGATGGAGAACGTGGTATAGAATGTTTATATTGTTCTGATAGAAAGAAGGAGAAATTTCGAGCTGAATTGGCTGAGAAACAAACATTGGCATTAAACCCTGCTTTCCTGTCTTTGAGGGGGGGGCAATATCCCCGATACCAGTTGAGATTCCCAAAAATTTCATTAGAATTTTCAAAATACGTAAGTTCCACCAATTTTTTTCCGAGGCGGAGCCCGAGTAACGGAGTTTTACCAAATATAGAAATGCCAATTCTGTTGTTGCTTGAATATTGTAGTCACACTGAAATGGAGATTATCGAATCGTGATTTTCGAATCACAACCATTGGATAGTGTAATCTTATCTGGGCAGTGATAACATATCGTTTCTAAACTGGCTTAGCAATGATGGTAATGCAATATTGATTATGAAGTATTACAAAAAAATAGATACTTATCAGAGACTGTAATATTAAAGTTTAATTTATTTCGATGACAGAAAAGTACGCCAAGAACTTTTTGCACAGTTAGTTTCATATATCAATCCGTCTTCAAATGAAATAGTAATCCATTAGTATTTTTCGAAATAGATTTCCACCATAACCATGATTTCGTCTTATTATTTTCATACATAAAGTATAATGAACTTTCGCTCACAATGCCTTGAATATAACTCGAAGTCACCACATCTATTCCACGTAACTCCTTCATAACACAAATTGTGACCGTGGTGACTCATCAAAAAATTTTGAATCATAAAATTCAATTCAATTTCTCTAGTTCAGTTCATTGCTTCCATTCTATTTCAACGTTTGATTGGGAAATGTCTAGTTCGAATCAGTTCTACGTATATTTTTGTTCATATGCAAGATATAACCCTATTCATTATATAGAAAAATTTTCTCCCCAATAATAAAATAATAATACGTTCATTTGCATTCCAGGATACCCACTATGATTGTAATGGTTTTTCTTTTCGAGAATGTCATCAATGAACTTAATTTTCATTAATATGCTAATCAAATCGCAATCAGCTCAACAGTTTATTTCGAAATGATTATTTAAGATGAATATTCATACCGTATATCCAGCAAGACAGAAATACTTCCAGAAATTGATGCCAGCACTTCAAAACTAACACTTGTGTGTGTAGATAATCAACAAGGAAAATGGAATTTATAGCTTGTCTGTTACTCGATAATTTATCAACCAGTCTACATGCTCACACAGCAGTGGTTCAAACATAATACGTCCAATTCGTTATGTTTGGACAGTGAACACAGCAAAACCTCAGACTTTGGTATGTGCCTCCTTCGACTGGAAATGCTGCTCATTTGTTTGAGGAATAACAAGTTCATTTATAAGCAGTTGGTCGAGTACGAGAGATGAAAATATGGAAGTCGCTCACGTAAAATCTAGGATCGAGCCAAAGATCTGAAAACATTTATACAAATTTTGGTTTTATCATTATAGAACCTGAACAAAAATTTTCATTTAAAAGAACTTAGGAGTTTGCAAGGACTCGCAGCTCAAATGGTCAAATCAGATAGTCATAATCTACGTAAACTTTCGGTCTGCTGCTTTGTCGTATGGAGGCTTCACACACTTGTTTCATTTGAGCTACTTAAATTGTATTACTACGCTTTCGTATACTCATATCTTAACTAAGCAAATCTGTGCTGGGAAAACAGCACTAGGTGAAAGGAAGTTTTCATGATACAGAAAAAGAATAATAAGAACAATGTCGTTTGATCCAAATCTGTGCTGGGGATACAGCACTAGATCGAAGGAAGTTTTCATGATACAAAAGAGAATAATAAGAACAATTTCGTTTGAACCCAAACATTATTCTTGTCGCCATCTATTTCATTATACCCTATCAATTTCGTCAAAAGTATTTGGAAATTCCGAGTCACAGATTAACGCTTGTTTCAGATAGTCCTGTAGTACTATCGTATATACTATTGAAGAAGCTATCAACTGATCTGAAAGAAATCAGTAGTTATAACAACTTCAAATTCATATTAGAAAGTCGCCTTACCCACCATGTCTTTTATTCCTTAAAATAATTTTTTGATTGTATTTTTTTATTAAACGGTCGTTCTGTGTTGATTCCTTTTTTGTTATTCGTTTTTGTTAACAATTTTTTTCACTGTTCTAGTCCATTGAATGTAGCATCCGTTTGGCATTATCCCACCCTTGTAGTTTGCAGGTTTTTATGGTGATAAATGTGTTTGTTGTATTGTATTACATTATTCTCTATTCTCTGATGTTCCTCATAAAATTGTGAAAGATTGCGCATCAATTCTCAGCTATCTCATTGAAGAAAACTGTTAGCTGTTTTATGATCCTATTTTCATTTTATGATGAAAGTATCCTGATTGAGAATTAGTTGTAACCCTCTTCCGTTCCTTCAGTCAGAAGAGAAAGCTCCAAACCTATTTTTATTATTGTCGTCAGTTCACTTCAAGTCATTTATGCTTTCCATCAAGGGGTGGTTCTCCCATAATATTTTACTGAATTCTGATATCAAAGAAACCTCAACTGCTTATCGACTGAATAATAAGAACTTCACCATCATTAGTTTTGAACGAATGATCTGAAAACATTTATACCCATTTTGGTCTATGAATGAAGCATTGCATTGTTATTTATAAATGACTTATCTATGACCGACATATCTGGTAGTTTTTTTTTTCTTTATGTTCTGGTTCCCACGAAAAGGGGTATCCTATAATGTTCAGAGAACATCGTGAGAACCAAGGGAAAGAAGGTAGGAGTTGGTGTTCTTCTTGAATTTCTGAAGGTTGTATGCCTCGGGGAACACCTCCCTAGGCAATGAGTTCCAAAGCCTCGCCGTTCGTTGTATGAACGAGTCTTTGAAGAGAGATGTTCTGCAGGTCTCCAAGGTGACCACAAAGGGGTGTGAAGACTGAACCTGATGGGTCAATCTCGAAGAGACTGCCAAAGGAGGAAGGATTGTCGACATTTCACGAGAACATCGCCCATGAAAATATCTATAAAATAGAGACAGATCGCCAACTTTTCTACGGTGTTCCAGAGAAGTGAGCGAGTTTGTTAGCGAAGCATCACCGACGAGACGGATTGCCCTTTTCTGTACAGAGTCCAATAGTTTCAGGATATGTTTAGGTGCCGCACATGGGAACAGTACTCCAGGACAGGTCGAATCTGTGCCTTATAGATCATAAGCATCTGACTAGAAGTGAAATAGCTCCTGCCGCGAAATAGAAAACCAAATTTTTGGGATGCACTCTTGGCAATGGATCTCACATGATCCTCCCAACAAAGGTTTATTGCTGATAGTAATGCCAAGCATGGAAATGGATGGCTTCAATGCTACGGTCACCCCTGACAAGACTATGTTGGACACAGTTGAATCGGCCTTTCTAGAGAAAAGACATGCTTGTGTCTTGTTTGGATTAAATTCTACCAAGTTATTAGATCCCCATTCGAGAACTGTTGCCAAGTCCAAATTTATGTTGTTAACATTTTTTCCTCGTTCATTTCTGGTCTCACGGGCCGATATAGGAGCCCTGGAAGAGAAAGCGGTATGGAGGGTACTATCATCCGCGAAGCTGTGTATTGGGCATGAAGTTGCCTCCAACATATCGTTGATGTGAAGTAAAAATAGTGTTGGTGCTAAGATTGATCCCTGCGGAACACCAGCATTTATGGGTAGAGTCTCAGATGAAACTCTATCGATCACTACATGGAGAGACCTGTTTGAGAGAAAACTGGCTAGCAGAGAACTCTATTCGCGGATGGTACAACGATATTGTGGAAGTAAAAAAACTCAGTGGAGCTACATGAGACAGTAACACCCAACTTGGAGAAGGTGAAATGCTGGTGCGATGCTAATTTACTATCTTTAAATGGATCGAAAATGAATAAAATATCACTCAAATGTTTGCTTGAAAAAATTGAAATAGACGCTGCCATGTTGCAAAATAAATTACACACGAAATTTCTCGGTGTATTCATTGATAATAGGCTGAAACTTGATGAACACCTTAAACAACTCAAGAGTAAGATTTCCTTTGGTTATTATGCAGTGAGAGTGGTTTCCAATGAGTTTCTATATCACAAAAACCGTTCACCATGCTCTTATTGAATCTCAGCTACGATTTGGAATACCGTTTTGGGGAGCATGCAACCCATCTTCTCTCTTCTGTGTTGATATAACAGAAGAGGGCACTAAGGTGTCTTTGTAAAGTTAAAACCAGAGCATCATGCAAGAATTTGTTCACTACCAATGAAATTTTGACAGTCATCGTACTTTTTATCCTTCAGACGGTTTGCCTTATCTATAAACATAAATCGAAGTTCACCTTTGTTTCTACTCCATATGCTACTCGTAATTAGAGACTATATATGTACTATAATGATGGTGAACTGTTCAATCATTTACCATTAGAAATAAGATCTACAAATCTTTTCAAAAAGGTGTGAAACACCTATTTGTTGATAGAGCGTATTATAGTTTGGAGGAATATTTCAGCGAATTTTTTCAAGAATGATTCAACACTTTATCATTTATGAATGATATTTTACACTATAGTGTTTTATATATACATTTTCAATACTTTTATATATCTACATTTTTATTTCTTGTACTTTGTCAATAAGAAGCAAATCTTCAGACAAAAAAGTATATTTTGATGTGATTTGATTGAAACTATCTTTATTTAAGAAACCAATCTTCGATCGACGACATGATATTGTGGAAGATTGCGAAGAGGCACATTAATTCTTATTTTATCAAAAACTTTTAGCTTTATAGTATACTTATTTTATTGTATGATAATTTATTCTGCTTGAGAGTTAGCTTTAACTCTCCTTCGTTCCTTCAGTCAGAAGACGAAGCTCCAAACTGTGTCTTTATTGTTGTCATCAGTTCACTTCAGTTCCTTTATCTACTCTATCAAGGGGTAGTTCCCCCAAGCTATTCCACTAAATCCTGATATCAAAGAAAACTCAACTGCTCATCGACTGACTAATATGAACTCCACCATCCTGATGAAGAAACCCTGTGAGTAAACGAGAACTATTCCGTCTCATCGAACGGTTTAACAAGCAACCATCTATTCTGGCACAATGTCTTGCCAAATAGTTTTTCGCTGGAACTAGTCTGCAACTTGGAAGTTCCCAAAGTTTTAATGAGCGCTACCTAAAACTAACATTTTATTATGGCTCTTGCGAACACGTTTTCTTTTTATTTGTGTTCGCTGCTGGTGGAGTTATTTGGGGTCGTAAACAGAAAAGGAAGTATGAGCCCAGTTTAATGATGCCTGCCGTTTCATTAGATGTTTCGTTTGAAGACGCGGAGGATGGTATAGGAATAAGAGAAGGTGGATAATAGTTGATGAATCTGAAATATTTTTTCTGGCACCTTTTCAACGTAGAACAAACGATAATTGGAGTCATAGAAGTATAAATGAAATAAAGTGAAAGGTCATGCTGCTCCGTTTTGTGATACGAATGTTTCATTAAAGCAAGAGAAAGATGTATAAAGAATTAAGTTTACGATAGATGGAAGATCCATAGCTAGAAATCTGTTATAATGGTAGAGTACTAAATCACCATTCTGCCGTTCAGACCGTCCTCATATACCAATTTTTATAACTCTTGATTCACGAAAATCATGAGAATAATTTTCATAATCAGATTAAGTATATCTAAAGAACCCCTTGCATGAAGTTCCATTGATGAATCTAAAAAAAGAATCGAGTGAGGTTTTGAGCATGAAAACACTTATAACTCTGGAACTGAATATTATTTCGAAAAAGGTTATTAGTTATTGTTTTCAAATTGTCTATTCTGATGGTGGAAAAAAATCAATCAACTTTGGTAATGTACTATATTATCAATAGAGGCGAATCAGAAACTTAAATAAAGGATAATTGAGGATTAAACGACTTACCTGAAGGAAGTTCAATCCAAATTATACAAGGTTGGTCACATCCGAATAGATCACCTTGTAGTAATAACTCTATGACTGAAATGCGTAAGTTGAAAGAAAGAATGATTCACGATGCCCCTATCTCACGATTCCTCACTCGAATATCCGTCAATATACCTTGCGATGATATCGCCTTTTTGGGTCGGGATGACAGAAAAAAATAATATATTGGATTTTTTTTTTGAGATGGGTGGGTGTCTCTCTATTCGGATGTGACCAACCTCGTATAATTTGGATTGAACTTCCTTCAGGTGAGTCGTTTAATCCTCAATTATACTTCGGTTGGTCCCATCCGAATAGATCACCTTGTAGATGTTCAAAGAATTATTAAAAGGCGATCAGAATTTTATTCAGACTGATCTCATACTAATGAAGTTGTTTAAATGAACTGTTTATGTCATTTGATTCACCACTATAAACTAAGAATTTGATACAGACAGTATTTGAATGCTAATACAATATAATGTTGCAAAACTCAAATAACCAGAAAACTTACACTCGTTCAATGAAATTGCGGAGGTAATCCGCAAATGTACCATTTGTAATTACTGGTCTATGTAGAATTTACCAAAAGTATTTTATTTTTCGGACCAGCCTTCATTTGATCGAATGGTGTCCGTGCTCATATCGATTTGGTTGGCCGCAGAAATGGCAGCATGTCTTGTGCTGAGGTGTAGCTGGGTGATGAGGATTTTTTAAGTAAAAATGAGAAAAAAACCTAATTGAATGTGTGCGGTTTTTTAATTGATAATCGTGGATGTCATACACAATTCACGTTTCACCGTGGAGAATGGTGAAAAAAAATATACATGTTTGTATTTGTTGCTCTCTTGGTCTTCCGTGGAAAATTTGGTTCTCGGCAGTGAAGAGACAAGCACGTCTGCCCCTCAAGCGGAAGACTCGGGTTCAACTTCCCATCGAGCTTCCGTGCTGGGACTCACACGCCAAGAGGCAAGAGGCCTCGTCAATACATTTTCTGCGGAAGATTCGACCTCTGAAGGGCGACACTCGTCAACCGGTAAACGATTTTTATTATTTTTTTTTTATTTTTATTTATTTATTTTTTTTGTACTGATCATACAATAAAAATGCTACTCATTCTGATTTTGAATCATATTTTTACGCTTTAGCAAGCTTTAGAGCAACCATAACAATAAGTTTGTGATATATTTTTCAAAATGAGGTTTTCCGATTTTTCTAATTTGGTCAACACTTGGTAAGGGTCCCAGATTTTCTCATATCGGGAAAAAAGTGGATCGTAGTTTGAAAATACCCCTCTAAAACATTTCCATTGTATCATAGTTAAATGCATGAGATATCAGATTTCAAGCTGATCTATGTAATTTTCTAGTACAATAATTTTTACCTAGCTGCACCCATGGGCGATCTACCTTATCCACATCTCCTTCACAAATATCCACCAATGAGACGAAAATAAATTGTATGGTTTCATCGTATTTGCAATCAGTGATGCCATAAGAATCGCTTAAGGTTCACCCCTCAGTTTTTCTCCTGGAAAATGGATGCCAGACAAAATCGGTTCACCCAGGGAAAGATGGCACAACAGTGGATGTAGGTGCTTGAACGAAACTGAAAAAAATATGTATTGTGTTTCAAAATACAATATAATGGAATTCAAAATTGATATCAATTTGTGGAAACCAAGTTTGGGACTGCGATAACAGAAACACAAAACATGTTACTTTGTCCCCTTCGATCATTTTCGATATTCTAGGAAAATGTGAAAGTGGTGATGATTGGGAAAACACAAATGTTTGTGTAAGACCAAGTTAATGTAATGCATCAGTTGCATAACTTATGAGGTTTGGCTGTAAAGATAAAAATGTTTTACCCTATGTGTTAGAGTAGTTAGTAAACAGATCAACTTCAGGTTATCGAAATTTTTGGCCCGCTCTTGGAAGGCGTATTCTCGATATTGCATTTCGAAGGTGACACATTATGGACTTTGTGTTTAATTAACATCGAAGGTTTGGAATTGATATTAAAGCCCAATCAAACTAGGAAACCTTGCACCTACCTGGATTCCGATTCCGCAGGTCCTTCCAATACTGGGCGATCTTCAATTCCCCGGGGAAAATGGACTGTTTGTTGTGGTGGTTAGGGGATGACACAGTAATGTTATTTGCAATACGAGAAAAATTTGAACTGTAAAAACAGCGATAGCGGTAGAGCACACACGAGAGAGGTTTTTACGTAGTATCCGTCACGAGATTTTGTATGGTCTGTTTCAGGATAGGCGCGCATTTTCCGAGTGTTCGGTTGGGCCGTATTAAACAAAATAATAATAATAATAATAATGAATAACTCATAAACCTAATCGAACGCAAATGGCGCAGTAGTGGCTAGTCTACTAGATAATAGTATGATATATAACAAAGAAAAAATAATAATATATTTATACAAATGACTTAAACTAAAATCAACGCGGGGCGTTAACATTACCGCCCACTAAAACACAACTATGTGTTTTCAGAAATTGGCAATGGACACAGCTTTACTAGGGGTCTTTGAAGAAGACCTTGGCTGGTTCGAACAGTGGCTACTCGTACAATATTGTCAGAACCGGGATGAGTTTTGACAACTCGGGCGATTCGCCATTGCATAGGGGGAGTTTGTTCATTTTTAATGAGAACCATATCACCGGGAGATAGAGTAACGTCGGATTTCAACCACTTATGTCGTTGTTGCAAAGTGTGTAAATATTCATTGTTCCATCTCTTCCAGATATCCTGGTGCAACCTCTGTAACAATTGCCAACGATTCAGTGTGTTCATTTTTAGGTGGGACAGATCTGGGTCCGGCACAGTTGAGAGAGGGGCCATTGTGAGAAAATGTCCGGGAGTTAATACTGACAGGTCGTTCGGGTCGGAGCTCTGGGGGCATAAGGGTCGTGAATTGAGGACAGCCTCAATTTGGGTTAATAGGGTATAAAACTCCTCATAGGTGAGTACTTGGCAACCAACAGTGCGATAAATATGAGATTTGACCGATTTAATTCCGGCTTCACTCAGACCGTTGAAGTGCGGGGAAGAGGGTGCATTGAACGAAAATTCAATTTTTTCTTTCTCTGTAGCATGCTTCATGTGATCTGAGAGAATACGGGAGGCACCAACGAAATTACTTCCACAGTCGGTTGTGATACTTGTGCATCGTCCACGGCGACTTACGAAGCGGCGAAGTGCAGCGATAAATGCCTCAGAAGATAAATCGGATGCCAATTCAATGTGAACAGCCTTAGTGACAAAACACACAAAAAGGCAGATGTACGCCTTTTGAGATCTTATTCCTCGACCTTTGCCCATAGTAATATTGAAGGGACCTCCATAATCGACCCCCACATTCTGAAAAGGTTTAACTTGATTGATTCAAGGTTCAATTCTTGGCCCACTTCTGTTTACCTTGTACACGTCTACCATTCTGAAATCACTTAAACACTGCTCAATTCACTGCTACGCAGATGATACGCAGATCTATTACAGTTTCAAATCAATTAATGCTGAAGCAGCAAATGCGTTGATAAATGATGACCTGAATAACTTCATTGAAACAGCCTCATCTCATTGTCTGCAGATCAACACAAGTAAATCAAATGTAATGATATTTGACTCGAGAAATAATATAGTACATGATGAAATAGATATTAATATAAATAATGAGGTATTAACAGTAGTGAATGAAACAAAGAATCTGGGAGTAATATTAGATACTGAATTAAGGTTTGAAATGCATGTGAATAAACTTATGCAGAGAGCATACTTAGCACTGAAGACTATGTACGGTGCTAGGCATGTTCTGTCTCCTTCTATCAAATTATTGTTGTGTGAGTCGATTATATTATCAATATTTAATTTTGCTGACTCACTCTATGGCCCCAATCTCACGCAACAGTATAAAAAAAAGATTCAAAAAATCCAAAATTCTTGTTTAAGATTTGTATATGGTATTCGTAGACGTGAAAGAATATCTCATAAACTGGTTGAAGCAAATTGGCTTAATATGGATAGACGAAGATTGTTTCATGCTGCGTGCCTATTTCATAAACTCATATTAACTAAAAAACCAAGTTATCTTTATCGTAAGTTAACATTCCGCACAGATGTCCATAATCTAAATATAAGGTATAGAGGTACTTTAACACCACCAAAATTCAGAACGGAATACTTCAAGCGTTCATTTTCTTTTCAAATATGCAAAACATATAATTCCCTTCCACTGGACATAAAAAAATTAACAATAGCGAACTTCAAAATGAAGTTAAAAAAATATCTCTTCGATCATCAATAATATATTTTCATGGATAGGAAAAGTGATGGCGATCCTCACATTCATAATTTAGCCAATATTCCATACTTGAACACATTTATTACGTAGCAGGGTATGTTTTAGGGTTGAGTGGAAGAGCAGTCTATGGGAGTACTCTACTCTCTTAGACTGAACTCCGCCCTTTTCTTCTAATTATAAAAATTTATAATATGTTTCTGTAAATTTTTCATTTTGAAGAAATAAAGACGATTATTATTATTATTATTATTATTATTATTCTAGAGTGGGGTAATCGGCCCATGAAAGGTTCAAGAGGAGTTGGATTCATTTTGAAACAAATCATACATTTAGAAAGCACGTGGCGTATGGTACGTTTGGGAGATAATATCCAAAACTGCTGGGCTAATAAAAAGTGAAGAGTTTGGAGTCCAACATGGAGATGTTTTTTATGTGTGTCTTCGATGATGAGGTAGGTGAGGCGGTGTTTACTGGGAAGAAGAGCAGGGTGTTTTTGATCATAAAGTAAACCAGAGTGATGCAGACGACCGCCCACTCTGAGCAGACCATCCTCTCCTATGAATGGGTCAAGCTTTCTGAAAGCTTTGGGTAGCGGAAGATTTTGTTCTATATGTAAAATCTCCTTACTAAAAGACAAATGTTGTACTCTTTTGACTAAAATGAGCAGAGCGTTATGTAAGTCTTTCTTGGTGAAGAACGTTGATTTACACTTATTATTTCTATATTTCAAATTGTGTAAAAAACGTAGACAATATGCAAGTATTCGATTGATTTTGTTCAACGACGAGAAATTTTCAAGAAGTGAATCGAGCGTATCGAGAGATGTAAAAGTTGTGAGGGTAATACATTTTTCTTCCTCTTTTGCTTCGCTGGGAGAAGAAGGAATTTCCATTGGAATTGGCCATTCTTTATGCGGGCTTGCCAACCAAGGTGGACCAGTGAACCATAAAGGATGGTTTACCAAATCATTGGGTAGAAGTCCTCGAGAAGCGCAGTCTGCAGGATTATCTATCGAACGAACATGATACCAATCCGTTGGGGCTACATTATCCTGAATCATACTCACCCTGTTGCTCACGAATGTTTTCCATCGATGTGCAGATGATTTGATCCAAGACAAAGCAACCATAGAATCGGTCCAAGCAAATGTTCGGGAAAAATGGAGTTTTTCAGAATATGCTTCCTTGACAAAAGCCATGAGAGAGGAAAGAAGAGTTGCTGCGCAAAGTTCCAGCCGAGGGATACAAATCCTTTTCAGAGGTGATACTTTGGATTTACTACAAATTAAGTGGATTTGTATTTTTCCATCAGGATGAATGAATCGAAAATATACAACAGCAGCGAATCCGAGTTCCGAACTATCCGAAAATCCATGAATTTCGCATGATTTTAAATCGGTAGGTGTCAACAAACGGGGAATATTGATCTTAGAGATACAAGGTAACTCAATTTTATATTTAGTCCATTTCTCGAGAATTTCAGAAGGGGCCGTAGTATCCCATTCTAACCCAAGAGTCCAAAGATATTGTATAAGATGCTTTGCAAAAAACACGAGAGGGGTGAGAAAACCTAAAGGGTCGTAAATTCTAGATATTTCTGACAAAATAGATCTTTTTGTACAAGGTCCATGACTGGGTGAAACGTTGTAAGAAAAACAATCAAGGGTAGGATTCCATTTGAGACCAAGAATTTTAATAATAGTTTCTTGTGAGTCAAATGACAGATCTGTCTGCTGACGATCAGCCGGGGGGATATTTTCAAGAAGAGTAGGGTGATTGCTAACCCATTTACGTAAGTGAAAGCCACCGGCTTTCAATAAGTTTATCAGTTCAAGTTGAATCTGCTTAAGATTCTCGAGGGAGTGACTACCTATAATGACATCGTCAACGTAGGTATTATTTATGAGAGCTTCGGCACCTAGAGGAAAATTTTTCTTTTCGTCTTGTGCTAATTGGGACAAAACTCTTAGGCTCAGAAAAGGGGAACTTGAAACTCCAAAACTTACACAACAGAGGCGGTAGTCTTGGATTTTTTCAGTGGGTTTAAATCTCCATATAATACGTTGGTAATCACGGTGATTTTCAGCAATAAAAATTCTCAAAAACAGATGTTTTATATCAGCTGTGCAGACAAATTTGTGAAGCCTAAATTTCATCAATAGAGAGACTATGTCTAACTGAAGTTTTCTACCAATCATCAGCGTGTCATTCAGAGAAGTTCCCTGAGGAGATTTTGTTGAAGCGTCGAACACAACCCTCAGCTTGGTCGTGGAACTATTGGGATTCAGCACACTATGGTGGGGGATATAAAACATTTTACCAAAAGTGGTGGGAGGATCGACAGCTTCCATATATCCAGATTGGAGAAAATCGTTCATAAATTCTGAATACTGGAGATGAAGGGATGGGTTTTTTAATAGTCGAGTTTCTAATGTGTGAAATCGTCGGAGTGCTTGGGATCGAGTGTCGGAAAAATAGGGTTCTGCACCCTTAAACGGCAACGATACAGTATATCGTCCCGATTGGTCACGCTGATAGGTTTTGAGAAAATAATTTTCACATTGGATTTCTTCCGGAGAGAATGTTGGACAACTTGGAATTTCTTCCAATTTCCAAAACTGTTTCAGAGTTGAATTTAGTGAGCAATTACATGTGGAAAAAAATGTATTCGCCACGGAGGGACGGAAAACAGTTGTCTTTCCCATCAATACCCAACCAAAAATTGTGTTGAGAGCAGTTGGCTCGCCGGTTTTTCCTATCCATTTACCGTCTCTCATAATGACAGAAAAAATATCTGCGCCGAGAAGCATATCCACCGCACCAGGAACATTGAATTTGGTATCGGCTAACTTGAGATTAGCCAAATGAGACCAATTTTCAGTGGAAAAATGGAATGCGGGTATTTGAGAGCATAATTTTGGAATGATAAAGGCATCAACTTTCACTATAGGGGTTGGAAGGCCTACAGGTCGTAAATTACAAGTTATGCAACTAGAAGCAGTGGAGGACATATCACCTAAACCATTTATAGAAAGTGGCAAGTGGAAACGAGGTAGACCTAGTCTATTTGCACATTTTTCCGTCACAAAACTGGCCTGACTTCCAGAATCGAGTAGAATTCGTACCTTCTGAAAATTATTTCGGGTATCTAAAACATCGACTTGTGCTGTAGCGAGAAGTACAGATGAGTGTGTGGGCAGAAAATTCGTCATAGAGTTGACATGAGTTATGGGTAATTCATTTGTGATTTGCTCAGGGGTGTTGACTGCTGCGGAATTCTCAGAATTTATACAGGGTGGAGAGTTACCGGTAAAATGAAGTAGAGTGTGATGAGATGACTGATTGCAAACTTTACACAATGATTTAGATTTGCAATCTCGGGGTGTATGTTTTGTACCTAAACATCTAGTACACCAGCGATTTTGTTTGATGAATGCATATCTTTCCTGAGGAGATTTAGCAGAGAAAGAAGGGCATACATAAATGGTATGACTTGACTTACAAATAGGACAATTCGGTACATTTTGTTTGACATTGGTCAAGAGAGTTGCAGCAGAATGAGAGGGACTTGGTTTTTTCCAATTTTGTACTTTAGTTACTTTATGACCTTTAGCCAATGCTACAGAGTTGAAAGCTACACACTGATTGTCCAAAAAATCATACAGATCATTATATTTTGGAATATCTGATGAAGCATGTTTAACCTCAAATTGGGTTAAAGTATCTGCGTCAATTTTTGAGGCGAGTAGATGAAAAAGTATGAAATCCCAAGTCTTGACCGGCAATGTAAGATTTTCTAAAGCTTTCAAATTATCGGAAAAAGTATCCAGAAGTTGTCTGAGATTACGAGATGAGCCAGAAGAGACGTTTGGTGCTGTATTCACCTCATTCCAGTGAAAATCTGCCAAAAGTCTCTTCTTTTGATAACGAGATGTCAAATTTGTATAGGCAATCAAATAATTATTTTCTGATATCGGGATATTTTTTATCGTATTGAGACCATCACCTTTGAGCACAGTAACCAAATATTGGAACTTTTCAATATCGGAAATTGAATTATTATTATGTATTAAGGTGTTGAAGAGACCAATAAAGGTGGGCCAAGTTTTATAATCCCCATCGAATTCGGGAACATTCAGTTTTGGCAATTTAACATTGAATTGTTTCGGAATAGAACTTTCTTGAGGGATATTATCAAATAGATTTGCGTAAATACATTGAATACGAAAATACTCTTCGTCAACTTCACGACGAACAGTCTTTTCTGGCTCCAGGTCGGCATCATCTTGTACAGCTAAAAGTTGAATGATTTCATTATGATGACGATTGAACTCCCCATATGCCTTTTCTAACGAATTGTATCGTGCCTTGAAAATGGCTTGAAATGATGCATCGTCTACTGCAGTGTGAGCGACCTGAAGAATTTCAGATATTCTTTCAGATGCCATAGTTCTGAATGCCCGACATTGTTTGAGTTGCTTAAGTGCAGCTGCCATTGTGAATGTATATCCAAATGTATAGAACCGATGAAAATATTTTTCAAATCTTCAAATCGCTCGTCAATTTGCAAGAACTAACGAAAATAGATTGTTTTGGTTCTGAATGAATATTTGAGTAGCGAACGTTCGTTCATAAAAGAGAGCGCAAAAAAATTCGCAAAAAAGGGTTCCGGCGTTTCTCGATAAAAGCAGAGAGACTTGTTATCTTGTTATCTGCCGGTTGAATTTAACGAATCAATAATCCAAAAATTAAATAAACAAATAACCACTACTACGTCAATCCGGCTCGAAGGACCAAAATGTTTAATTAACATCGAAGGTTTGGAATTGATATTAAAGCCCAATCAAACTAGGAAACCTTGCACCTACCTGGATTCCGATTCCGCAGGTCCTTCCAATACTGGGCGATCTTCAATTCCCCGGGGAAAATGGACTGTTTGTTGTGGTGGTTAGGGGATGACACAGTAATGTTATTTGCAATACGAGAAAAATTTGAACTGTAAAAACAGCGATAGCGGTAGAGCACACACGAGAGAGGTTTTTACGTAGTATCCGTCACGAGATTTTGTATGGTCTGTTTCAGGATAGGCGCGCATTTTCCGAGTGTTCGGTTGGGCCGTATTAAACAAAATAATAATAATAATAATAATGAATAACTCATAAACCTAATCGAACGCAAATGGCGCAGTAGTGGCTAGTCTACTAGATAATAGTATGATATATAACAAAGAAAAAATAATAATATATTTATACAAATGACTTAAACTAAAATCAACGCGGGGCGTTAACACTTTGATCTGCTGTAAACTCATATTTCGAATTTATTTATGAGACGAACATCACTAGTTGATAATTTTATATATATATATATATATATATATATATATATATATATATACACATATATACATATATACACACATACACACATATACATATATATTCTCCACCAGAAAACTCAAGTTCCTGAATATCATTATGCCTTATTCTTCACACCACTTCCAAATATCACCAGCCAGTCCGTTGAGGTTTGGGTGCTTCATTCCAGACATCCGGTTGATCTGCGCGTTGACGGTGTTGTTGTCTCTATGCGACAAAATGTGACAGTTTGAGGAGAACTGTCTGAAGGTTTTGAACATTAATGTGAAGTTTGGCCTGCTTCACTGAAACCTTTGGCTTTCTCGTTGTTGCATGTAATATTCTGGAAAATTCAGGCCTTGTTTTACCTTCTAGTTGCCTAACATGAAAAGTCACTGTAACTCGGTGGAAATTTACATTGTCAAAATCTCCTCGATCCGTCTGCAAGGTTATACATCGGTGCCCTTCAAATAATTTTGTAGACGGCCACCTATATTCAACCACAAGGCAAACCGAAATCAAGTGTCAAATGGATTTATTTTCCATTAATATTGAATCGTAATGATTACCAAGATACCTCAAATTTGTTGGATGTTTCCTGAACACTCCATCTTGGTGATACTAATTGAAAAAGATGTCGTCTAAATAGCTACAGATACAAAAAATTCCTGAACTCAAAAAATGCATAACCGTTTCTGAGATTTTTGTAAATATATAAGGAGCAAAGATAAGCCAAAACACAAAAAATTTAAATTCAAAAATTTTGTGTCTAGATTGGAATCGCAAATACTTCTTATGTTTATCGGCATCTGTCGAATCCACTGACATTAAAAAACAATTTTCAGACATCAGATTTTTCACAGCTCCAAGTGAGGGGCTGTGATGAATTCATGCAAATGTTTCAGATTCAAAAGAAATCTATAGCTATCAGTAAGACTCAAACCTGAGAAAATACCTTAACCAAAAATTGTTCTTGACATTGACGGCTGGTCCAATGTAGTCAAATTCCAGTAATATAGCTAAACACTCACAACATAGGTTTAGCCGGCTGGGTGGAATTGTCGGGGTTCACGTGCCAGTTTTTCATAAGGTAGAGTATAAAAATGGATTTTATATCTCTGAACACATTCTAAAATGTTGGAGTTGTTTGTTATAGATTGCCACGTGCTGTCAAATATTTAATGCGACCAGCGTATAAGTTCAAATATGTTATTTCGTCCATTTGTTGTTGTACGTCGTGAATAGCTCTCACCATCCTCTGTTTTGTCTGCTTGAGGTGTCCCCCCTCTGTTGATTTTTCTAAGACTGCCATTGACTTCGATGAGCAGTGCCCTCGAGGTGTTTTGAAGGGAAAGGTTGTACCTTCAGGTCTAGTGCAAGCAGAAATCTCCTGTGGTTCGAAATCGAGGGAGGAACGTTGCATAATGCTTCATCAGCACCGGCTTTGTCAGACAAAGTAGTCTTGAATGCTTCAGCATATCGATCACTCATCAGGCACAGCTGTACTGAGGGCTGAGAAACCTTTGCCCAAAGAAATTTGAGGGTCCAGTAGAAAACCTCAATTCAGATGTCGAGAAAAAAGGTCTGAACTACCGGATTCAGTTGGCGTGGATATGAGGTATTGTAACGGTCTGGAACCTGCGCCAACAGAAAAGAAATTGTTTTCGTGCGCGAGACACTCGGCGAGCACAACTCAGGAAGTGTGCGGGACAAAAAAAACGGCGTTTGATGATTGAAGGTCAGCCGTAGAATGATCTACAGTAGATCTAAAGTAGATTGCCCCTGCCGATGATCAATGATCAGAAATCATTGTCAGTCTCAGCTATTTCCAATTATACGTCCACTCACGTCTTTGGTTCCGTTCTAAAACCTGCGCCCACCAAAGAGAAATTGTTTTTGGGCGCGAGACACTCGGCTGGCACAACTCAAAAAGTGTGCAGGGCAGAAAACGGCCTAGGATGATGAATAAAGTTCAGCCGTATGTTGATCTACAAAGTAGATTGCCCCTGCCGATGATCAATGATCAGAAATCATTGTCAGTCTCATCTATTTCCAATTATATGTCCACTCATTCCGTTGGTTTTTCTAAAACATGACAAAAAACATTAAAAACAATCTTACTTACTAAACGAGTAGGAACAGAGTTTTTCCTCGAGTTTCCGTAGTGTTCGCCAAGTTTCTACGTTGTTTTCACTGAGCATCGTTTGTTTTGTTTCCCACAGTACATATGGAAAATTTTCTTCAATTCACTTATTTAAACCAATTCATACTTTCGAACTTATCACATTCAGCGCAAGAAGTATATTGACGGATATTCGGGTGAGGACTCGTGAGATAGGGGCATCGTGAATCATTCTTTCTTTCAACTTGCGCATTTCAGTCATAGAGGTACTACTACAAGGTGATCTATTCGGATGGGACCAACCGAAGTATAATCTTATTTTTAAAAAACTCATTGTTCAGAGTATAACAGATAAACATATTGAATACATAAAAGACAGTAAACAAGCTAAGGGAATGATGAAGGCGTAAGAAAATGTATTCGAAAGAAAAAGCCCATTGTCCAAGCTATTTGGAATGAAGAAGTTCCTAAAATTGAAGCTCACCAACGGTGCCCTCCAAGACCAATTCGTGGAAGAAGAAACCCTCCTCAGAAAACTCAGCTCTAAAGTAGATGATAACAAGAAAGTAAGTTTTCTTCTATTGATTATGCCAGATAAATATGAAACATCCCTACTGCTCTAAAAACATTGTCAAGTTTGAAGACGCAAGTCCAAGAGATACAAGCCAAAGTGTTAGCTCTTTTAATGTCTATAATCAGTCTTCTTCAAGAGGATGTTTCAATGTAGAGCAAACACATATTTCTAGAAAGATATTCCAAAGAATGGAATCCCGAACAGTCTTCATAAAGAAGAAGAACGGGGTCTTTGGATACTTGGAGAACAAGTCGAGGGGCAAATAGAGGATGAAAAACAGCTAATGAATATGTATAGAGAAGATAAAATTTCGTTTTTTGTCACAAGAAGACACAAAGATAGCTCAAGTCGGAACTATCAAGCAACAATTCCATTCTAGATAAACATTCGACACAGTTATATTGAACACTATTTGGGTTTCTTTCAGAAGGTAGCAAGTAAATCTAAAAAATCGTTCGAAACTCCGTAAAGAAAATTAAATTTTGAATTATATCACATGATATGACTGTTTGTTTCGAATTATTCACAAGCCTAAAATTGAAAAATGATGATATATGTGAATGTGAATACAATCTTTTCAATTCCGTTAACAATTTGTGTTTACCAGTTGAGATGGAATTTCACCTCGTTAGTAATTGGGTTTGGAAATTGTTGCCACAAAATTCCAATAGAGCAGGATTATCCTCGGCCCTTTTCTGTCCACCGGCTTCTGTGAAAACTATTTCGGTTTCTTGGGAAGGTAGGCATAAGTCCCTTTTATTGCTTCCTGCATTGTTTCCACTGGAAGTTACTTCAGATGTAACAAGAAATAGGGACAAGTTTCAATCGAGTCTTCATTTATTGTAGAGTTAAACAGGAACCATATGCCGTTTTACTATTCAAGATAATTTCGAAATTTGGCATTGACAAATTCCTGGAGGTGACTTTTGAAAGATTTCTAATGTTTTATGGAACATATTTCTGTAGCATTCTGGGTATGTTCTTTTCAACGATAGAAGTTTTCAAATTTCTTATATTCAAACAATTCGACAAGTGTCTGACTTGTTTTGTATTTGCCTTATTCAGTAGAATTTTTTTTCTATCTACTCATTCTTTTATGCTTTATGCTTAACTGAATCGTTATGATATGATGTCATATCCACAAAGGGTAGGATATAAATTTCACCAATCACAGAAAACAAAATAATTGGTTACCAGGGACAGCCTTGTAGAAACGTCACAATTCTGACATGTCTACCTTCAAACACGGAGTCCAAGTTGTTTCATTTAGGAATAAATAAATAATAGTTTAAAAAACTAAAAAACACGCTTTTATAGCTAACCGAACTAAAAAATAGAAAATAATTTTTAATTACAAAGAGTTTATATTACGGTAGTAGAAGGCTAAACAATCATTCATAGTCAATCAGCTCAAAATAAAATTATAATAAAATTTAAGTAATTAACAGAATAAAGTAATTCAGAGTAAAATCGTGGGGTGCTTGATATATTATATATTACAATCATTCTATCGGTAATTATCTTTGAGAGGAGACTTATGAAATGTAGTAAAATGCACCCCACGCTTTTTACTCTGAATTACTTTATTCTGTTAATTACTTAAATTTTATTATAATTTTATTTTGAGCTGATTGACTATGAATGATTGTTTAGCCTTCTACTACCGTAATATAAACTCTTTGTAATTAAAAATTATTTTCTATTTTTTAGTTCGGTTAGCTATAAAAGCGTGTTTTTTAGTTTTTTAAACTATTATTTATTTTTCATTTTTTAGTTCAATTTATCAATTAGTTTCTAGTGGAAATGTGATATTTCTTACGAATCATTCCGCAATCTCATCATTTCATTTAAAGCTTCACTATTGCATGGGGTACTTCCTGTTAACTTAGAGCAATCAAGTTCATCAATCCGAATATCGTCTAAAGATCTTACACGACTAAGTGCTACATAGGCTTGTCCAGCAGCAAACAATCGCGAGCCTAGATAAATTACTGCATGATCAACTGTACAACCTTGCATCTTGTGAACGGTCGAAGCCCAACTCAGGATTATTGGCAACATTCGTCTTTCAGCAGTTCCGTGGCTGTATTTCGCTGGGAACTATATTATATGTTACATAAATATCATATACAGTAATTTGCATGTATCAGACTCATGTACACCTACGCATGTAAGATAAGGAATGAACATTGTGAGAACGCAACTACCCTGAAAACGTTTCTGCCTCCGTTGTGCTGTGCCGAGTGCCCGAACGAAAGAACGAAAGAGTAAGTCCGAAACTGCAGGCATGCGCAGAACGCGCGCTAGCTCTATCTTTTTTACTCCACTACAGAGGATCTATAAAAGAATTTATTAATCCTGGTGGTCCTTATAAGGATAATCAGACAAAGCTCTTTTAGTGAATATATCGAGTATGTATTTCTTGAAACCAATACGAGCAAATTTGTTATTTTTATTTCATTGTAGCTAGTTTTTTATAGTGTTTAAAACAATGTTTTTTGTTTTTTTCTTATTTTCTTTTTGTATTCCGACGTCATTTTCAGTTATTGTATATTGTGTGTAATTTTCAACTGGAAAATAAAGATTATTATTATTATTATTTATTGTCGTCTAAACAAGTCTAGTCGGGTCCGTACTCCCCACTGCTCCGACCCAGTGGGCGGACGCGCTAGTATAATTAACCAATGACCACTCCCCGCACCGCGAGGTAAGTGGTCACTGGCTCCGAGAATCGTGAGTCCTGAGCAGACGCAACGAACCGAGAATAACGGCCTTCTGCATGCGGCCGGCCAAGATCTCTGCCGCATCACGGCATGCCGGTATGATCTTGAGCTCCGAGAGTAGCGTTGGTCTGGAACCACCGAGAACACCTATAATCAGAACCACTAACTTGACAGAATAGTCTGGGTGGAGCCTGCGGAGTTCGTAAAGTAAATCCTGGTACTTTGTCCGTTTTTCCTCCTCTTTTCGGACGATATTCGTTTCGGCAGGGGCCGAAAACTCAATAACGAATATCGTCTTACTTCGGTGGTCGAAGAGGACTATATCAGGCTTATTGGCCTGTATTTGCCTGAGGGTGGGAAATGAAAAGTTCCAAAAAATTCGGCACCTTTCATTTTCCACAACGGACTCAATATCCCCTGGAGCGTAAGGCAGCACCGGTGTCCTGTCTATTTCATACGAGTGCCGAAGAAAATAGTACAGCACTCGTAAGGCCGCGTTATGGCGATGGATATAGGCCGAGACCGCATAAACTGCACAAGATGACAGCAAATGCATCAAAGTCTCGGGCGCCTGTCGGCAGGCCCTGCATCTAGTATCAGGGACCTCTATACCCATCACGCGGCTCCGGTAGACTAGTGTGTTGAAGACACCGTCTTGGCACGCCATGATAAACCCTTCAGTCTCCGACTTCAGCTCACCTGACCTGAGGAAGGCAAATGTCAGCTTAACAGACAAGCCATGGTCCTCGATGTTCTTAAAGAAGACTCCATGCATGGGCTTGTCTGTATGCAGCTGCAGCATTTTGGCATTCTCTGCAGCCTTGATGTGAGCTTTTCTCCGTGCGGGCTCCAACTCGGTGACAGAGAGTTGGTTCACCCGCTCGGTGTCGAAGACTATACCAAGTTCATCAGCAGCGCGCCTTGCTGCCTTGAATAAAAAGGCTCCGACTCCTGCATGTTCGTGATGTCGGACCATGCAGTGTAGGGGATCCGAACTCCTGATGACTCTACAGGCTCCATCCAGCACCATTCTGTTGTGGAGACACTCCAAACTCAAAAGTCCACGGCCCCCTTGTTGTCGAAGGAGATATAACCGTGGAACGGACGATTTGGGATGCATGCTTCTGTGCATATGCATCATTTTGCGAGTCTTCACGTCAAGTTGCCGCAACTCTTCCTGAGTCCACTTGACTACTCCGAAGGAGTAGAGTAGAATCGGAATGGCAAGCATGTTGGTGGCAGAAACTTTGTTTTTGCCCGACAGCTCTGAGGACCAGATCTGCCGTAGTTTCTGCCTATACTTGCCACGGAGAGCATTTTTCACCGAGTCTACCTCTTGGGTGTGGCGTTGTTCCACACCCAAATAGGTGTATGTCTCTCCGGCATTCAAATGATGTAGAATGCTTCCGTCTACGAGTTGGGCATCCTCCGCGAAATCCTCGCATCGTCCTCTTTTGAGATGAACCAGTGCACATTTGTCAATCCCGAATTCCATACCGATAGCATGCGTGAACTCCTGCACCACCCTGAGGGACTGCTGTAGGTCCCTTTCTCCAGAGGCATAGAGCTTAAGGTCATCCATATAGAAAAGATGGGTGACCTTATGCCTCCGGTTTCCAGGGGTGCCGCAGTTATATCCCCGGGTTTTCCTGAGCGCAACGGACAATGGCATTAGTGAGATGCAGAAGAGAAGAGGGCTGAGGGAATCTCCCTGAAAAACACCTCTTCTTATGATGACCGGCTCTGTTTGGATCCTGCTTTCACCTGATGTTATGGTGAAGCGGGTCCTCCAGAGCGGCATCAGTTGTTCGATGCATCTCACTATTTGATCGGGTATTATTATTATTGTTAGTTCGTCAAAACAAACCTAGTCGGGTCCGTACTTCCCACTGCTCCGACCCAGTGGGCGGACGCGCTAGTATAATTAACCAATGACCACTCCCCACACCGCGGGGTAAGTGGTCACTGGCTCCGAGAATCATGAGTCCTGAGCAGACGCAACGAACCGAGAATAACGGCCTTCTGCATGCGGCCGGCCAAGATCTCTGCCGCATTACGGCATGCCGGTATGATCTTGAGCTCCGAGAGTAGCGTTGGTCTGGAACCACCGAGAACACCTATAATCAGAACCACTAACTTGACAGAATAGTCCGGGTGGAGCCTGCGGAGTTCGTAAAGTAAATCCTGGTACTTTGTCCGTTTTTCCTCCTCTTTTCGGACGATATTCGTTTCGGCAGGGGCCGAAAACTCAATAACGAATATCGTCTTACTTCGGTGGTCGAAGAGGACTATATCAGGCTTATTGGCCTGTATTTGCCTGAGGGTGGGAAATGAAAAGTTCCAAAAAATTCGGCACCTTTCATTTTCCACAACGGACTCAATATCCCCTGGAGCGTAAGGCAGCACCGGTGTCCTGTCTATTTCATACGAGTGCCGAAGAAAATAGTACAGCACTCGTAAGGCCGCGTTATGGCGATGGATATAGGCCGAGACCGCATAAACTGCACAAGATGACAGCAAATGCATCAAAGTCTCGGGCGCCTGTCGGCAGGCCCTGCATCTAGTATCAGGGACCTCTATACCCATCACGCGGCTCCGGTAGACTAGTGTGTTGAAGACACCGTCTTGGCACGCCATGATAAACCCTTCAGTCTCCGACTTCAGCTCACCTGACCTGAGGAAGGCAAATGTCAGCTTAACAGACAAGCCATGGTCCTCGATGTTCTTAAAGAAGACTCCATGCATGGGCTTGTCTGTATGCAGCTGCAGCATTTTGGCATTCTCTGCAGCCTTGATGTGAGCTTTTCTCCGTGCGGGCTCCAACTCGGTGACAGAGAGTTGGTTTACCCGCTCGGTGTCGAAGACTATACCAAGTTCATCAGCAGCGCGCCTTGCTGCCTTGAATAAAAAGGCTCCGACTCCTGCATGTTCGTGATGTCGGACCATGCAGTGTAGGGGATCCGAACTCCTGATGACTCTACAGGCTCCATCCAGCACCATTCTGTTGTGGAGACACTCCAAACTCAAAAGTCCACGGCCCCCTTGTTGTCGAAGGAGATATAACCGTGGAACGGACGATTTGGGATGCATGCTTCTGTGCATATGCATCATTTTGCGAGTCTTCACGTCAAGTTGCCGCAACTCTTCCTGAGTCCACTTGACTACTCCGAAGGAGTAGAGTAGAATCGGAATGGCAAGCATGTTGGTGGCAGAAACTTTGTTCTTGCCCGACAGCTCTGAGGACCAGATCTGCCGTAGTTTCTGCCTATACTTGCCACGGAGAGCATTTTTCACCGAGTCTACCTCTTGGGTGTGGCGTTGTTCCACACCCAAATAGGTGTATGTCTCTCCGGCATTCAAATGATGTAGAATGCTTCCGTCTACGAGTTGGGCATCCTCCGCGAAATCCTCGCATCGTCCTCTTTTGAGATGAACCAGTGCACATTTGTCAATCCCGAATTCCATACCGATAGCATGCGTGAACTCCTGCACCACCCTGAGGGACTGCTGTAGGTCCCTTTCTCCAGAGGCATAGAGCTTAAGGTCATCCATATAGAAAAGATGGGTGACCTTATGCCTCCGGTTTCCAGGGGTGCCGCAGTTATATCCCCGGGTTTTCCTGAGCGCAACGGACAATGGCATTAGTGAGATGCAGAAGAGAAGAGGGCTGAGGGAATCTCCCTGAAAAACACCTCTTCTTATGATGACCGGCTCTGTTTGGATCCTGCTTTCACCTGATGTTATGGTGAAGCGGGTCCTCCAGAGCGGCATCAGTTGTTCGATGCATCTCACTATTTGATCGGGTACCGCAAGGCACTCGAGTAAGTACAACAGCAACTCATGTGATGTTGTATCGAATGCCTTGCGATAGTCGATCCAGGCCATAGAAAGATTCCGCTTATACTGCACGGAGTCCTGCGTGATACATCTATCAATCAGCAGGTTCTCCTTACAGCCCGCGGAACCCCTCTTCGACCCTTTTTGCTCATATATCCGTTCGAACACCGGGTCAACTGCTTGGAGAGTACGCATATACAGGATGCGTGTAAACATCTTGTAACACGTATTCAAGCATGCTATCGGTCTGTAATTCTTAGGATCCGACAAATCTCCGTTCTTCGGGATTAGCACGGTTCGCCCCTCGACAAACCATTCCGGAATCAGCTGCTCTCCATTCAGCCAAGAACTGAATATTCTGGCCAAATGGTGGTGAGTGCTCGATAACTTTTTCCACCAATAGTTATTGAGGCCATCAGGGCCTGGAGCAGCAAAGTTCTTCGAACCCTCAAGAGCTTTCCGAACTTCATCCGTGGTTATCGGTTGACGCAGTATTTCGGGCTCAGGCTGTTGAAGCCTTCTACAGAAAGCTTCAAACTGCGTCAGGGCTGGAGTGTCTCGGTTGAGTGGTTGCGGATGCTCGTAGATACTTTTCCAGAAGGATTCCACCCGATCAGCGGCCGGCGGATTATCCACAACACGCGGAGGCGATTGGAATAGGCGTGAGGGTTTCTCGCGGAACTGTTTGTTCTCTGAGAAAGCCCTCGCCCGCCTCACTAGTGACTTTTTTGCAGTCACTAGCATTCGTATCCTCTCGAGGCAATGCTGCTTGATGGTGAGCAGCACCCCTCGATTCAATGTGTGATGGGATCTGCGCAGTTTTGCAGCGATTTGCCGCACTGCGTGCGTAAATGGTCTTTGAACCGCTAAGTAGTCCATCACACATTGGATACGAGACGCGTGTTGTCTCGCCGACTTGATCTTAGCCTCCATCTTGTGTATGCGCTGTTCATGCTTCCTGGAGGGGTCGAAGGGTCTGTCACCCCCTTCTCTCCCAGAAAGAGCCTGAACAGAGTCATACACGGCACAGTTGATCTGCCAGATGTCGGCCTCTTCTGTAAGGGCACTACGAACCTCTGCATCCACTCGGGCCAGTTGTTCTGGCCTGAGGGGCTTCACTTTGTGAAGCATCCTCCGGGTCCCGATGTTCTGTGTTCTCGGTGCTTCCAGGCGCACCCTCTCCTCCACCAATCGCACTGGCGGTATTTCTACCGCCTGCTCAACCGGCCTCGGTGGGGCACGTACATAGCCACGGCCACGAAGATGGGATACATAATCCCTGAGATTTTGGGCGGAAAAGGCGGCATGCTCCGGGTGTGCCACGCACCACAGCGCATGCATTCTCGCCATGTATCCCCTTCGGGCGGGCTCACTACTCTCGTAGCACCGCATCAGGTCGTCTCTCAGTTCGTCGGTCCACTCAAAACGTTGTCCATGTCCATTGCCAGAGTCGTCATTGGGCTGTCCATCGGTTTGGGCCCCTCCACCTTGCCCTTGACCCCTATCCGAATGGGGTCGGTTGTGGGGGCCCTGTCCTCTAGTGACAGGAACCAGAGTTGAGGGCCTGCAAGGTGGTTAGCCCAGCAGGCCCACGGCCGGCACCAGAGAGAAAAAGCTTTTCTCTCCCGGATGCGCATTAGCTGCCGGTCCGATTTTGCATCCTAAGCTCAGGAAAGTGGTGGCGCTACTCACCAGAGACTGTTCAGATGTTGTTTAGTCCCCCCTGCTTATTTATTATTATTATTATTATTTATTGTCGTCTAAACAAGTCTAGTCGGGTCCGTACTCCCCACTGCTCCGACCCAGTGGGCGGACGCGCTAGTATAATTAACCAATGACCACTCCCCGCACCGCGAGGTAAGTGGTCACTGGCTTATTATTATTATTATTATTATTATTATTATTATTATTATTATTATTATAATGGAAAACTATGATCAAATTATTGCATTGTCATCGGTCCTTGATACGTATGCAAAGTTTCAAATTAATCAGACTTCTGGAAATTGGTGAAAATTATGCTCAAAGATTCCGTTACATACATAGTTACAACCCAAGCTAATAAAAGCGTGTTAATAATTAATAAAAAAAAATATGAACTTATATCTGAAATATTTTCTAGTTTATTGAGTCGATCATGAATTGTCACAATTGATGTTTTTTTTGGAATTGAAGGACTCACATTCATACCAATAATCAACTGAAACTGTGTAGTCCAAATGGCCTAGTTGGTTAAGGCGTATGCTCTCTGAAACAGTCCACCTTATAGTCGTTAGTAGACCATACGCATCTGAAAATTTCAAGTGGAATACTCAGAAGCTATGAAAATATCCACTACAATGAATAACAACCTCAGTGAGTTTTCGTGCGAAATTAAAATAATTAAGTCGTCGGTGGGATTTGCGTCTCCCTGGTTACAGTTGTTTGACAGTTATTTTATGTTATTAAAGACAGCTTATTGTTGTTGCAACCGCAAGCGCAAATTTAGTGCGAAAATGGAAAACCTAAACGAAATTGAGTCCGCGGCTAATGATGCAGTAGCACGTTTGGGGCCCTCCAAGTCCGGAATAAAGTATCGGTTAGCGTACAAGCACTTCCAAGAGTGGTGCGATACAAGAGGAGTACGGCAAGTTACCGAAGACGTTTTACTGGCATATTTTAATATAATGGAAAATGAAAATAAATGGAAATCTTCTACAATGTGGTCACGATACTCTATGATAAAATCCGAGTTAGTTATTAGAAAAAAATGTGGATATAAGCAAATTTTTAAAGTTACGTGCCTTTCTGAAAAAGACAAGCGAAGGATATACTGCAAAGAAGTCTAAAGTTTTCACTAAAGACGAGTTTGATAAATTTTTGTTTGAAGCGCCAGATAAGTTGTATTTAGGATTAAAGGTAAAAAAAAATTATATTGCAAAGCATGTAGTATACTCTACTGAATTATAAAAATATTTCAGATTGTTTTGTTAATTGGGGTTACCGGCGCCTGTCGATGCGACGAATTGGTAAAAATGAAGACTGTGGACATTGAGGATAAAGAAAATGTAATAATTATCAAAATCCCAGACAGTAAAAGACGACAAATTAGATCTTTTACGATAATTGGTCAAATCTACATTAAACTGTATAAAAAGTATGCATTACTGCGGTCTGAAAATTTCACAGAAAACCGATTTTTTATAAAGTACCAAAATGGAAAGTGTTACCGAAGCGTCATGGGAATACATTCGATCAGCGCAGTAGCCCAAAAAGTAGGTAGTTATTTAAATTTAAACGATGCAAGCGCATACACGGGTCACTGTTTACGACGAACTTCAGCAACACTTTTAATTGATGGAGGCGGAAATCTAGAATGCCTCAAACGACATGGGGGCTGGAAATCAAGCACGGTTGCCGAAGGATATATAGAGGATTCAATAAGAAATAAGAACGATAATGCTCAACAAATTTCAAACCCTCATGATTCGCCAACATCGGGAATGATTGCTGAAAGTTGTGCTCGACCATCAGTATCATCAACAATTACCAATGCGTATCAAGAGTCGGGAACATTTTTGCACGGTTTCAATTTTGAAAATGCTTCATTAACTAATTTTACTTTTAATATTACTATCAGAATGAATATAAAAATTAAAAGTACAATTAGTTAATGTAGCATTTTCAAAATTACTATAAATAAAAATGATGTTTAATTGTTGTTAATGACATTTGTATTGTTGCTTTGTGACATGTTTCATATTGTTGCCATGACAACATTTTTCCCTCCGCCGCGCCGTGAAAAAATGGGAAAAAAAACTGCTGCCGGCGGAGACATCAAACTTTGACAGGATCAAGTTAGATAAGAAATGTCATCATTATTTGACGTTTGAAGAAAAAATTATATGTTCAACTGGATTGACTGCCTAGTAAAACAAATAACTATTCTATAGTCTAGTCAAATGAGTGAAGTATATAAATATTATTCCAATTGCAACATGCCTGAAGTTCTTCGAAGTTCAGCTCATCTCGAATCGACAATAATAGGAAATGAATGATATTATGTTGAATATGTGATGAACTAGTTTCAATTGGGACTCATCTTATAAGCCACCCATATCATGTGATTGATAATATACACTCAGACAAAATCAGTGTTTTATTATTCAACTATTGTGATGCTGTATACGGACCCTGTATAGACAGTAGTGATCGGCGTAAAATACAGGTTCTCCAAAATTCTTGTTTGAGGCTCGTATACGGTGTTCGCCGACGGAATAACATTTCGAATAAGTTGAGACAGTTATCCTGATCGAATGTGGCAAATCGCCGAAAGTTGCATAGTTTATGTTTGCTTCATAAAATTGTTACTTCTGAAAACCCTTCCTATTCATATAAAGGAATTGTCTACCGACATAACATTCATAATTTAGATACGAGGCAAAAAATGAAACTTAATTTACCAATTCACAGGAAAGAGGTGTTCAAAAGATCTTTCACTTATCAGATAGTCAATCTTTACAACTTTCTGCCGGATTCGATAAATGCACTGTCTGTAGGCTCTTTCAAACAAAAAAAATCGTAATATACTGCTCAAGGAACAATGCTGATGTCAAATGGAACAGAACAACGTTGTTCTTCATTCAGGAATATATGCGTTGCTCCTTCCTCAAAATTCTATTCTATACCCAAGCTCTTCAATGAATCCAACATAATATTATTTAACTGTTATATTATGAGTGGATATTATGGTATAATATGCATTATTAATATGAATGAATGACCTTGAATTTAATGTTTTCGAGGTTAGGTTGAAAAACAGAGGGTGTAATGTGCATTTCTGGACATTTCACCCAGCTGACACCTCCCCTCTTTCCCTACATACATAGTCTTACTCATAGTAGGAACATTGTATTCATTTTGCATCGATATGTATTGGGAAATAAAGACCTTCATTATTATTATTATTGTTATTATTATAATTTAGTATTGGCTGAAGTTACTGTTGAACATATACAACGCTATCCTAGGATAGGTTCAACTGCATAAGCGTCACTTCATCCTAATTGATGGAATGAATAAATTTGAAGCACACACTCATAGTTACATTTTTTGAGACAAACTTATTGGTGTTGTCGAGATATGATGAGGACGGATCTATTGTTTGACTCATGCTTTTTTTTATTCACCCCACTCATGTTCTGAAGCAATAACATGGAGTATCAACTCAACCCTAGAACCAAATCTCATCTTCTCAACATCAATTCAGGATTTCACAGCATGTAGCCATGTACTCATAAATATTCTATCCACACAGAGAATGGAACTATAAAAAGCTGTTGTGAACCCCAATAAACACACCTATCGTTTTCCACACCGACCCCCTATATGTACAAACGCTTATCTGATACATCCTCTCACGAGAGAGAAGAGAAACCCGAATTTCCCACTCGCAGAAACAAAGTTGCAGTAAATTTTAAAAACAAATAGCCTCTTCCTTTTTATGACCCCTTCAAATCGATACGAGAGGATTCAAACACAATGAATACTTAATCTTCTATTTTCCAGATTTGAATCGGGTTTCGCTTGATCTTTTTCAGCGTAAAATAAAGCCTCGCTTTGGGGACGATATTGAATACAGAAAGTTGTGCCGGCAGTCGACAAGAGAGTTTGATTTTGAGCTTTCTGTATGCAGGCCTGGGGGAGAGACGAGATAGGTTTTGGATGGACGCATGTTATGAGATCTTGAGCAATCGGGTTTCACTTCAGAAACATATATCTCTCAGAGCGGTCGAGCTGGGAAGTTATTTCGGTTTGATATCGATATCTCCTTGAGGGATATAGAATGCAAATGTTGCAGCTATCCCTCAACTATAGATGGCTCAAACTTCCATCTTCATTTCCATATACACATCTCTGAATTTGAATAAGAAAATAATAAACTGAAAACACTTGCTCTCGAGATGATATTGACTCTTCTGATGAATATTACCCCCCATATATAAAATGTAACATAAGAGCAATGCAATTATCGAAAACTTACAGCGGTAATTGCATTGTATCAAGTGTCACCATAACAACACATTTGAAACCATTTCGCTAGACGTCAGTAAACAACACGAATAAATGTCAGATAGACTTCAAAAATAGAAAAACATTTCGCGTTTAGGTGAGTACTCCATACAATATATAGAGGAAAGTATAAATGAACCAAAAATAACATTTCCTTGAGAATTTCTATATTCGTGAAATATTCCAATGAATTACATTCGTGCATAAAAATGACCAGATGATTTTGCATTCAATCGTGATATCTTATACAAATTGCATTCGGTTATTTTCATATTTTGTTTTCATGTTTCGCCAAAATATGAAAATAAACTCTTGCAATTTTAAGATATCACGCTTCCTTGCAAAATTATCGGTAATTTTTATGCACTCGTGCAATTATAACCGATAACAACTTTGTTGACGAAACATGAAACGGGTGCAATTGATTCTGGTATTTGAAGAAATCAATCTTTGTTGAGAGACATTCAACCGAAAGATTCGGTGCTATCGATGAAAAACACCTTGATAAATTCTTGAGTGATTGAAAACTTTAAGTTCGTCTTTCGAGTCTCAAACTGTGTAGGACAAGTTTGCTAATTGTTATACCACAGAGGGATAAAGGATGCAAATATTGCAGCTTTGCCTCAATCATCGATAGTTTCCATATAGGTCTACGTCTTCTAAACATAATCCAATCCCCGGAATACCAAACTTGGGATACTTGCAATAGAAGTGCGTTTCGCAAGCGAAAATGGCATTCTTCAGATTAATAGTTGATATGGATTCTCCTGAAGATGACAGAACACGTCTCCGGTGCAACTGTTTTTTGTATTTGGAAAGATGAGCTTCACCAAAGGATTTTCGGTAATATTGATGAGAAACACACCTTGAATAATTCGTAGGTGAACAAATACATTGTGTCCCTCTATCGAATTATAACCTGTGGATAACAACTTTGCTAAATTAATCATGGGTATAACGAAAAGGGCTATAGAAACTTTTACTTTATGTTTCCAAACTGAGGCATAAAACTTTTTTAGGAAGAACTTGATTACCAAAATACTAAACTGAAAATAAATTCACTAGAAGTGCGCTCAACAAATGAAGAGAGCACCTCCAGGAGAAAAACCAATACAAACTCTCCTGAAGATAACGACTTTGTAGACGACACATGCGATGGAGTTTTGAGTGCCTATTTAGGAAATTGAGCTTTGTTGAAAATAATTGAACCAAAGGACTCGGTAATGTCGATGAGTTCGTCTTTCGAATCTCAAACTGTGAAGGACATGTCTGTTGAAAAGAACATCGGTATGTTCTAGAGCGACATAGGTTGCAATTACTATCGATAATGAAGCTTCCATTGTCTTTTCCATAGAGATTCTACATATTCGACTTGAAGAAAAACACTCTTCTGGAGAGACCCCAATTACCAAAAAACACTTGCGCCCGACGCGCATTTCCTAAAAAAATTTGGCAACAAGGAAATTTGGCATTATCAGGAAGATATCAGGAAGTTATCAGGAAGAATTGATACTGACTCTCCTGAAGACATATTTCTGACGAAATACGAGACAAGTTCAACCTTTTTTGGTGTTTGGGAAATTGAGTCATGTTAATACTTTCAGTCATATATTTTTATTCATTCTTATTGAAATTTTGAAATTTGGTTGACTGAAACTGTGAGATTTCCTAAGATTTCTGACGTTTCAAAAAAAAAGTATGTTCACTGTAGAGTACGATATGATTGAATATTTGCCACTATAACCAAATTTATGTGAAAAAAGCAATTCTTCCCATTCATGACATTTCATTTATTTTTTTTTCCTCCATTTGATTACCCTGTTGCATGACAGCAAGAAATTACCAGAGAGATTTTTTTTAATTTCAAGTTTTTATAGTTGCGGCAAGTTTTCGTATTTCCCATTTCAGTTATATTCCAATCTGACATCGTTTCAGAAAAACATTAGACTGGGCGGAAGTGGCAGTTTCTGTTGAAAAATTTTTCACAGAACCCATGGAACAGTAAATACTTGAAGCTGAAACAAATCGTAACCTACAGAAATGGATACGCGCTGCGGGGTATTTGAGTAAAAAACAGAATTCGTGATTGTTGAGTCGAACATTATATTTGATATGCTTCGCTCAAATTACAAAACTCATGCAAGCATACTTTTTCAAATGATACCATGGACCTGTTTTATGAAAGAGGAAGACTTGTACCCACAGGAGAAACACAATATGAAATATCTGTTTTTTTAAATAACCGATGAGATTGAAACCTTTGGTGTAAAACTTTTCCTAGAGATCAATTACCCTATCACCAAACTGATATTTTTACACTAGACGCGCGTTTCGCTACCAAGGTTAGCATCTTCAGTATCAATTTTCTTCTCCTGAAGATGCTAACCTTGTTAGCGAAAGGCTCGTCGAGTGTAAAAATATCAATTTGGTGTTAGAGTAATTGATCTCTAGGAAAAGTTTTTAATCTGTTTTTTTCCTATAGGTACAAGACTTGTACCACTATAAAACTGGCATCAGGTGACATAAAACGTACAAGAATGTGTTGAAAAATATATTGGAAACCTCTTTTTATAGCAGCCCTTACAACTTGAAATGGTGTTATCGTAATTGTTTTTGAAGATTACGACTTGTTTTATTTTTAAGAATTTTCTCTTTTGAAGACCAAACGTACAAAATTATTACAAGAAATTTGTCACTGACGTCACAGTTTATAAACTTTCCATACTCGATTTTTCATTATAAAAAAAAGAATACTTAATGATACTTCGATCATTTGTGTAAAACATTGCGTTATCACCCTCAGATGTTGTGTGCCATGAATCAGATGAACCCGATATTCGTCACTACAAAATTGCCATTCTTTTTAGTACAACGCCTCTCAGCATCCTCGAGTAGCATCCTACCATAAACAAACTACCGATCACCGATTTTTCACCCAGCTGTGGTGAGAGAATATCGCAGAGAGGATTTCCACGAAGAATGTTCGCCAGCCTAGCTGTATATAACCCTTAACAATAATGAATATGACAGTGGTGTTTGTCTCATACCGAGCGATACCTTTATGATAGCTGTCTCCGCATGCAAATCGTGGTCATTAACATACTGGTCCTTGTCGTCACAGAGCTACGTTGCTGTTGAATTGTTGGGTGATAAACATAGCCCTGGCGAACATCTGCTTGAATGATAAGAGTGTTTTTGCAGGAATTTGCGATAAGTTAGAAAATACTTGCAGCGATTGGTTTACAGAAAGTGAAGATCAACGAATACAATATTCATAATAATATGTAATATAATAATAATGTCATAATATACTTTATTCAATTAGGAATCCCAATATACAGAACAGTAGGTAGTCAAAACAATGAGAAATTATCAATCTGGCAATGGCACACACTAAAAGTGACAAACATTCTATGATAGATGGGATGAAAACCACAGTCGTGAGCAGGAACATATGAAAATTGGCAGATGAAATTAGCTTTTTATGAATTTCATGAGGTTTGCTTTGAATAAATACAAGTTTGCACTTTCCTTCACATTTGAAGGTATTTCAATAAATTGGCCAAGACTTTTATGAAACAATGAATTCATAGTTTTCCTATAGTTAGTACGAGTCACATGAAGATTAGTATTATTACGAGTGTGGTAATTATGCAATTGATTATTAATTGAAATTAATTGATTGAAATAAGAAAGAAGTTTCCCTCTCAGAATTTTATGAATGAAAATCATTGAAAAGTAGTACAGCTTATCCAATCCATCTTGGCACAAACTCAGATACTTTTTCAGCTGCACACTGTTAGTGTAGACCATGACGAAAGAAAAAACACCTTCTAGGAATAAATTTCAACACAGTGGACACATAAAATAAGTGTTTCCTAATCTTAGTATACTCTACAGAGATCGCTGGGCATATACGTTATTATTTCTGTGCCAAGATGCATTGGACAAGCTGTACAATCTTGATTTCAAAGGTAACCATCTATCTCTATGAGATAAACCATCGGCATCGATGCTGATAGCTCAAAACAAAGGAGTATATTGCAGGAATTAGCGATAATTCAAGATAGAAAATGTGTGTAGCGATTGGTTCACAGGAGGTGAAGTCGAAAATGTTTTATTTTCCAGAGTATGAATTTGTTGACAAAGCTAAACATTAAGTTACATCGAGATGGAAAAACATCATGTGAACTCTTGTCCAGTTATTGAAAGAATAAAATTGGTAAATACGAGTACCCATACATTTATAACTTATACTTTCTTTTGTTATACACACAATACGCATACATGGCTTGTATCTCATTTAGATTTGATACATCCCAAGAGTTTCAACACTCAGACAAAAACAATTATCCCATCACCGAGAGTGATGTTTGTCCTGAAAATATAAAGTGAAATAAAAATATACCAAGTACCGTTTGAAAGTAATTTTTCATGGTGGATAGATTCTTTCATAGCACTTTTTTTGAGTTCTCGAACTACCACTATCTGGAAAAATAAGAATTGATATTGGAATCTGTACAGTTCCTTCTAAATGGAACACGTTCTATTAGTCAGCAACTTATCATATAACTTAATGTGAATAAATATTATTTATTGAAATACTTATGGTAGTTGACACTTCGGGAACCAAATCTGCTTCCGTTTTCAGAACTTTATCATAATCAAAAATATTCGACATAGTCGATGGGCTTACATGGAGACTGGCTTTAAATCAAATCATCTTTTGGATATTTTTACCTTTTTCTCGCAGGAGAAATGGGCAAATTTGGTTTGTTTTTGGAATACCTCATCCATGGGCAACAGCTTTGGTAGAGGCTTGATACTATGAAAGGTGTTTGATTTTTAATTAGGGGAAGTCATCGAATTTATGTTGCTGATGGCACTACCTTGTAATGACGAGTGGCCAAATAGCCCGAAACTGGTCTGCGTGTCCGTCCAAATTGCAAATCAATTCCTTCATTTGTATCGCCAGAAGCAAGTGCAGGACTTTCTTTTGTGGAGAAACCTGCACTGGCACCAGTCGTATATAATGCAATGGCCTTCGTGGTATTAGCCAGGAGGTAGTTGTTTGCTGACAAGTGCCAGCCAAAACATACTATGTAGGTTGAGACTGGCCTGAACGAATTATTTAAAAGATTATTTCATTCACAATTATTTATTTCTCCTCCAGGTGTCTCTCGAGCACGGTAACCAGGTGCGACCAGAAGCACGATAATATCAAATTTCTTCAACGTTTCGTCTCCTGCCATCTTTCGGGTGTAATTTTATTCTACTGTGTAATCTCCATCTCTCTGAGTTTTTTTCGTTCATTCTAATGAGTAATTTACTATACCGTGTGTCACAGACTCATGGTACACCCCCGTTTTCTCCTTTGTTTTTCTAGATATATTTCTGAAATTCGGAACATTGAATATGCTCACTGAACAGCATTTTTCGACATATCTGAAAGAAAAAAACAACTTCCAATTTTTCCGGAAATGACATCAACTTTCGATTCTTGAATGGGACACCCTGTATATTGTTACATGATCGATTAGGGATGATCATGAGGAATCCAACGATACCAGGTTTGGTGATGTTATCTCCAATGACTGCGGAGATATCGCCAGTGGCGTAAATAACGCCTTGGCAACCTTGGCGGCGCCAAGGGGCGCAGTGCAGGAGGGGGCGCAAAAAAGGCATTCAATAACAAAAAAAAAAGAATATCTGAAATGAATAAACCTGATGAATGTCATGTAGATAGAGGTACACAATTGACAATTGAAAAAAAATCAGGAGGAATGTGTTACTCATTAAAGAAACTTAAGTAGTCTAAGTTCTAACTGATTATATTATAAGCTGCGTTCGATTTGACGCCCGAATGCCCGAAACAATCCGGGCGCGTTCTCAATAACCTGAAACACCTCATTGCATTTATTTTCAAAGTCGGGGCGAGTTCTGTTCCATTGTTTTCAATAGCATTGAAAGCTGGTTGGGACTACTTTTTTTGAATTAATTTTTTAACTAATTTTCGCCACGTGCAGTCAGTCGCAGCGTGTTTATGGAGGTGTTAGAATTAAAATTTACGAGACATGACATATATGACAAGAATTTGTAAATGTGAATATTTATGAAGTATGACAGATACAACAACTATGTGGCTGCTGCTTATGTGAACATTTAGCCAATTGACTGAACTCAATACGTCAGTCTTTTGAGTTCAGTCAATTGGCTAAATGTTCACATAAGCAGCAGCCAAATAGTTGTTGTATCTGTCATACTTCATAAATATTTACATTTACAAATTCTTGTCATATGTCATTTGTCGTAATTTTTTTTAACAAAGGACGTAATATTTGTAGCTTCCTTAAAGATGACAGTAATCACTGTCAAAATATTGGAAATACAGAGTAAAAAGGGTAAACTTGTTGCTTGCTGCTTCACCCAATATCTTCTCACCTTGTATCCTGACTGGTCAGCGAAGACTACCAATATATATATATATATATATATATATATATATATATATATATATATATATATATATATATACTGGAATGAATTTTTCGATTTTTCACTAAAAAACTCTAAAATGTAAATCGTCATAGAAATTCGAATTTCTATTTACATTATAGAGTTTTGTAGTGATAAATGCTTATAATTCGGTTATAAAATAATGAAGAAGGTGGTATATAATGTGTATATTGTGCTGATAGAAAGAAGGAGGAATTTCGAGCGGAATTGGCTGAGAAATAAACATAGGCGTAAAACCCCGATTTCCTATCCTTGAGTGGACGTATCTCCGAAACGAGTTGAGAGCCCCAAAAATTTCATTTGACTTTTTTGTTCAGGAGGCCAAAATACGTAAGTTCCACCAAAAATTTTTCATTTTTTATATATATATATATATATATATATATATATATATATATATATATATATACATAAATATATATATATAGTATTATTTATAGGGTGGGGGGGCGTATAGCCTATGTTTGCCAAGGGGCTTGGCCTACCTTAGTTACGCCACTGGATATCGCCATTTATTTTATTCATAAGCTCAATGAGTGGGAGAGAGAATTGAATTGACCCGCCAGAAAAAGTTTCTCTCTCCTACACGTTGAGCTTATGGATAATATAAATGGCGATATCTCCGCAGTCATTGGAGATAACATCACCAAACCTGGTATCGTTGGATTCCTCATGATCATCCCTAATCGATCATGTAACAATATACAGGGTGTCCCATTCAAGAATCGAAAGTTGATGTCATTTCCGGAAAAATTGGAAGTTGTTTTTTTCTTTCAGATATGTCGAAAAATGCTGTTCAGTGAGCATATTCAATGTTCCAAATTTCAAAAATATATCTAGAAAAACAAAGGAGAAAACGGGGGTGTACCATGAGTCTGTGACACACGGTATATTCCCTCCACAATAGATAATAGAATCTTTTTCCAAGTTCGATTTAGGCAGAAGTAATTCAAGTAGCTGTTTTATTTTGTCTGGTATGGTGGAGAGTTTTCACTTGCCTGAAGTTTCAATCTATTCATAGTTTACACTTCACTTCAAGGATAAACAATCAGAACAAAATGGATAAGGCTTTCGCGGCCGAGGTTTTCGGTATTATTACTTTTCTTCGGGTTTGAAGGCCGTCGTTCTTTGGAATTTCAGGAAGAAATTCCAAAGAACGACGGCCTTGAAACCCGAACAAAAGTAGTAACACCGAATCAGAACAAAATTATAGTGAAAAGATCCCATGGGCTTTTTTCACTTCATGTTTTTGCCATGGATACATAAAAATTGATTTATTTCGATTTCGACGATTCAAATATTTGATATTACAAAATGTCACCATTCGGTTGTAATACTATAATAATATCAATGGAATAATAGAATCAAATGTACCAAAAAATTACAGTTTACAATCAAGAATTTGTATGGAAAGCATTTATGAACTTCTGCAATGATAGAAAGTATAATTTGGATGGAAATCGGAAGGCGGAAGAATTGACGTCAATTGTAAAGAATGGAGCTGTGAACATGAGAACAGAAGATAGTAGAGAGTTTACGGTCAAAACCATGTGGAACTCAGTAGGATGAATTGGTTTCTCTCTTAGAATTTATCAAAAATTAGCAGAAAAATTTCCATCCGAATAACCCTCGAACATTGATAAATGCTCAAAAATTTTATAACAACTTTCTCAAGCTTGTAGCAACAAGCTTTCGAAGTCTGTTATAGAATTTTCGAACAATTATCAATGTCTTTGGATTAAAACAAGCCTTGATTGAAAATCGTGACATGTGTAAAATGTTTAACCTTTTTTCAATCAATTTCTAACAATCATTCATTCACATTTTTGTATTCGAATCATTATATGAAGTCATTTAGAAGTTATCTAATATTACTTGATAGTACGCTTGTATTTTCAAGCAACGTTTCGTGTATTTGTGGCCTCTATGATTGTAGTTTTATTATTTTTGAGTGGCAGGTGTTACTATATAGAATGAAATCATTCCAATCCGATATAATTATAATGTTGACACAGTCTTTGCGGTCTGCCAATAAGAGGTGCTTGTTTCGGTGGGAAAATCACACATGCTACTGTTTACCTACCTGTCATGAGCGGACCAAACGCTTTCAGTTGATGCACTGTAAATTACCAAATAATCAATCTCGTTGTTGCTGTAACGTTATTTCTGCCTGAATTATTGTACCTTGCAAAATACCTTCTGTTTTGCCAAATTTAGTTTCACACATATCGACTTGAAATTACTCATGAAACCGTGAAAGATGAACAGTAGTTCATTAATTTTCGTGGTCACCAAGTATATCGCAGGACAGGAAAATTAATTGACTAAGGAACTTGAATTTATCTCTTTCCCGGTCAATCTCTCAGTGCATTTACATCAGACAAACCCAAGGCCTGTTTTATCGTAAGACAGTGCATCGAACTTTCAGTAATAACTCTTCAAGAATCATGGATGACAAATACGCATCCAAGATAAGCGATTGACTAGGAAATATGCGTTGTTTTGTATGAATTTATGTGCAGATGCGAGATATATTATTAGAGAAGAGGTATAAATTCCTGCTCAAATGATAAGTTATGAAGCCTTCGCTCAAGAAAATGCATGAAGCCACATGTGAGATTTGCATATTTCAGAGGTCATTGAAAGATGGAAGTACTTTCATAAACTGACTTGCTGGCAGAAACATAAAATTAATGAAGTATAAGTTGAAAATGATGTTGTTTCACTATCTTCAGGTTGCACGCAAGAGGAAATTTTGCCATATTCGAAAATCGATGTGAATCCTGAATAACTAAGTATCATCATCAAAGTTTTTGTATGTACCTGTTGGAGTAAAGAGAAAAACAATTTCATTTCCATGATATACTTTCGTGTTATTGAGCAAGATAAGACACATGAAAGATGAATACCTAGAGATTCTTTTACTGTAGAAGATAAGTTCATCAACATTCTGCCAGATTAGACTGGAAAATAAAGCCATCAAAGGTCATATTTCATGTTATTACCATAATATGTATAATATACAATTACTCATAATTCTTTGATTATATGATGACCAACCTGAATGAAAATAAATAATAGATTTAGATAATGCCTGGAACCTCCTTCTTGTGGAGTTTTATTATGAAGTTTAAAATAATAATTGAAGGTAATAGAATCCATCTTGAAATATAGAAATACTGTGACTTCTGTACGATACATCCATTATCAGTGGTGAAAAATCAATGTTAGTTCGAATTGTTAGTAGTTTCCAGGCTTCTGAGCCGTGGTCCACAGGTTTATTGGTTTGACGTTCCGTCTGCATTTGTGGCAGACATATTCAATGGCGATGCGGCAATGGTCGAAGTAGCCTTCTCTGCTGCGAGAATTTGATCTGATGATGATCAGTGACTCAACTGTTTATTCGCCTATAAATGTATTTACTGTTTTCTGTATTTCATGATGAATAAACATATTCATGCACAATACTGTAATTGTCTGTTAAAAAACTAGTTTCTCTATTAGTTCTGTAGTTTTCTGGGTTTATAACCTACCACAATCTGAAAAAATAAAAATCAATATTGGAATCTATACAAGTGTACAAGGGCAGATTCTTAATGTTTCCCGAAAAAATGCTGCGTCTATTGAAAAACAGTTCTTTCTGGATAGAACAAGTCCAGTTAGTCAACAACTTCTCGTCAAACTCAAATTTGCCTATCAAAAAACCAAATGACACAACAGAAAACACAAAAAAATTTATTTATCAAATTCCTTGTCCGTGCGGTAAAAATATATCGGTGAAACGTCTCGACCATTGGAAGTGTGAAAGAGTGAACACAAGATGTACATCAGGAACAGACAGATAGGTGGTTCTAAATTATCAGAACACATTCTTACTGCCGGTGGAGATCAAAGAGTAGAATGGAACGACACTAAATTTATAACAAAAGTGAACAATGACAGAAAACGAAAATCAAAGGAATCTGCTTTCTGACTCGAAATATTTGACAAATTTCAATTACGAAGATTTTCAACAGGAGATATTTGCATTTGAACAGGAATTTGGCTTTAAGTTTTGAGAACGGAAGCGGATTTAGTTTCCGAAACTTTAACCATAAGTATTTTCATCGTATATATTTAATTAAATTTAAATGTCACAACGTTTCGGCAAAGTCTCATTTGCCATTTGCCATCTTCTAGGTGATGATTGAGTTTCGTCCTCCGAACTCGACTTTTTCTTAGGAAAATTGTGAGAATAGAAATTTTTTTTAACATGTGCTAACATGTGCTCACATTCGTAAGTAAGCACATGTTAAAAAACTTTGAGAAGGTGCTGACTAATTGGATTTGAAAGAAACAACTGTTTTTCACTAAACGCAGCAACTTTTCGGGGTAGATTAAAAATCTGCCCTTCTACACTTGTATAGATTCCAATAAGAGTTCTTATGTTTTCACACAAAATAATGACTTTCACAGTACTTAGTTTTTGTAATTTTAGACGGTTATTCAGCTTTGAACCATCTCCCTCTGCCTGTTCATTCTGGCTTTCGGAGGTGGGTTATTTCTCTAGATATTATTATTGAAAAACATGCGGCATTGCTCAAAATTCCTCCGAAAATTACACCAAATATCTCGCCGGGTTCGATTCGCATTCCCACAAAGTGAGTTGCATAACGGCTCATGCATCTTAAGTACGTGAAGGTGTCATAAAGATTTAATGAACCTGCATATTACAAGCAATAACCGGCGGGTTATTAAATTTCTCGGAATTAGCTCAGGAACAGCAATCAACCGTGTCAGACGACGTGCTCTCGCGACGATTCATCATTAAATGGAAATTGTGGCGGGAAATTCCTGTGACGGAAAGCGGGGACGACGGAAATTCCGACGTGTTCCGATAACGCCGAAATATTTTGTGATGCTGGTGGTGGAAAAGCTTCGAAGGATGGAGACGTATGGGATGAGATGGAGTGGAGAGAAAAGTAGGATCGAATTAACACAAAAATTAATTGAATAATGAGTTGATGAAACAGTAATTTCAAAGTTATTGATCATTTATATGTGAAAGGAATAATCAAAAAACAATCGAACGAGTATAAATATTTTTTTAAAATTTACAATTTTGGAATAGAGCTGGAAAAATAGCGAGTAGCTCAGAATGGTTATTATTTTTATTCGCTTAGAGATATAAACAATATTTCGAGTTTCTAAGAATTTCCCCAGATTTTTCATCGAATTTAAGCTATATGAAACTTGAGAGCGTGAAAGAAGAATGGATATCAGTTTTTCAGGAGTTTTTTCACCAGGTTTCCCAAAATAAGTTTCGATTTCTCCCTATTTCATATTCATATCGGTCTGAAAGACTTTTACTTACAGCCTATCTCACCAAGATCATTGAAAATCTTGAACTTGTAGCTACCACAAGTCCGAAGTTACCTATAGGATATTTTTGTGTTCATCAGAAATTTTGGATCAGGAATCAGGATGGTCACTTACCATAATGTTTGTGATGAATTGAAAAATGTAAATTGTGTCCTAAATTTTGTGAAGAATACGATACGTACAGCTTTTTCAATCTATCCTGGCACAAACTCAGATACTTTTTCAGTTGCAAACTGGTTGTGTAGACCATGACGATAGAAAAAACAGTGGAAACATATTATAAGTGTTTCTTATCTTAGTATACTACACAGAGATTCCTGGACATATAGGTTATTAGTTATATGCCAAGATGGATTGGATGAGCTGTATGAATAAATAGTCAGTTACTTCAATTCTATTTATAATACTATAGGTATATATCGGAACGAATATCTCAAGTCGCCCTAAGACAGAAATTATAAGAATACTTTTTTTTAAGAGTAAAATGAAAAAAAGGATCTCCTGATAAATTACCTAGTGATTAGAAAATTCACTATTTTTCACATATCATGGTGTGATTATTATACTGACGTACTGAGGAACTTGAGTATTTCTGTAAAGAGAATGAAGTTTAAGGAGCAATTATTGACTTTTCTCTCCTGTTAATCAAAAAATTGTAATAACCACTTTCATGAAAGTAGTATAATAAAGAAAAATTACAAACAGTAAAACACAAAAAAGTAAAGAGAGGCGCGATGGGCACTGATATATATATATATAGAAGTCACTTTTTTTACTATATTTGTATAGCAAGTATATGGAAATTGAATGAAATATATGGCATACATAGGAAATGCCCACGCATTAAAGCAAAAATAGAGAACTGTTTGTAGAAAAATGTCACTAACCAGGATAATTCAATTAATTCAGTCCCAGAAAAGATCTTGTTTTACAAATAGAAAATCATGTCCTTATTAACTCCTCAAGGGGCAGATGGATACATTCTGGAATACTTTAACTAGATACACCGTACATTTCCGAAATAATCAACTCGTGAAGAGTCTGTTATCAATATTAAGTGACTTTTCGGTGACATTCTTTCTTGTGATAACCAAACCAGCCATCGATATAATGATATTGAGGAACTTGAGTATTTTCGTGGAGAGAAAGAAGTTCGAGGAACTATTCTTTTAATATTTTCTTCTACAATTGAAAAAAATTAAAAAAATCAACTTTTATGGAAGACGTGAAATCAAAAAAATGAATTCAATATTTAGCCTTTAACAGTAAAAACATTCAGATACGAGTTCGCTATGGCCAATACTCTTCGCCAAAGCTGATTTGCAGGTCTTGGTGATATAATGTCCACCTGTAACAGAAACTTTCAGAACGATTCTTCATCAACAGAAAACTGTAGCGGAAAATTCTCGTGACGAGAAGTGCGGAAGATAGAAATTCCGATTTGTTCAGGTTACTAGAAACTACTAGATGTGAAGAATGAAGTTGTATGAAATGATATGAAGTAAAAATGAGTGTTTGAAATTGAATGAAAAACAAAGCCAAATAAAATGTTGAAAACACGAAATATTTCCAAAATGACAAGTGAATACAATTATTACTATTTATTTACGTTTGTTTCATCAATTTTATTCGATGAACAGTGAAAAGCCATCTGATGGAACCATGTCGTTTTTTCGCAAATGCTATTTCAACAAAAATCCTGAAATAGGTCGATTTTCATTTTCCAATGCCGATGGTAAACGGCCACCAACCTTCTTTCAAGAAGAAATCATTCAGAACTGACAAGAAATAGAGCAGGAGATAGCTAGAGCATGAAATCAAGTTGAAAGTACTTGAGAGATTCACACATTTCAGTTCAGTCTGCAGTGACGGGCGCCCATAAAGGTCGCCCATAAATTTTATGTTTTTGTTTGCATGAAATCGAATTATTTTGAGGGTTGAAATTTTTATTTTCCGAAATTGCTTTCAATACATATCGAAAGTTCATTGAATGTAGAGTTCAATTTGAAATTTTAAAATACTTGTGCTTTCGAAATCGGATGCTTTTTCAGGTCTCATTTCATCTTCCACTCTGTGAATAGTTTGCTTTGGTTGATAGGTGGAAAAAAATCAGTGATTCATATAGAAAAATAAGCAGGAAATAGCATGTGCACCCTGCATTTTGTAAATAAAGTTGGCTATCACGGGATGTTGCTCGGTTGCCATGGTTATTGTATCGAAATGTGAAAAATTCGAATAAAAATTTGAATTTGGTTCATTTGTTCAATGAATATTGATCCCAAGTCTCTCAGCAGAATATTCAGAATATTCACTAATTGTCTGAAAAATGGATATTATGATTCTCTTCCCAACAAAATCAATATTAAAAACTGATATTTTTTGGTGTTTGGCTAATAATTTCTCTTTACAGAAATTTCAACATCTACAACATTTTTCCACTTGCACTATATGCTGCTCTTTCAAGTGTGTACATCAGATATGTTTATCGATACTGCACTAACCTTTGTATATCAAATTCCAAATGAGAAATTCATGAAAAAATTAAACTAATTTCTACACACTCAATAATGGACCACACTGTACACTGAAAACGAGATATCCAACCCAACATGACATTCATCCACGAATTTTCCCAATTTTTCACCTTGCCTAAAAAGTATAATTCATTAGGGACCGGTTCTCCCTCATATCGTCGCATGTATCTACCTCATTCGAGCCATGAATTTCCTTTGATGGACATTTTTAATATGTGAAAATTCCTCTCTGGAAAATGATTGAGTGCCGCAACGCAGCTGTCAATATTCAGCGGCGGTAGAAGTATTCCGGGAAGTCAAGACTCTCGAAAGAATAATGAAAGTGGAATATCCAATTTGAGAGGTGCGTTCTTTGGTTGAATAAGGGTGATTTTCGTGAAAAACAAAACATAACTGACTTGGAAGCGGAGAGTGAAGCACTTATATCTGATCATGATTATTGCGCGAGAAGGAATGAAATAGCTCATAAATGTTGTATGGAAATTGAAAACATTATTGTCGTTATCGATAATGTAGTGCTCAGCACGTCCCTCTGCTAAGCGGGAGACCAGTGTTTAGTTCCCCGCCAAAAACCACCACGTTGGAATTCGCACGTTGAAAGGTGAGGCCTCGTTAATCCATTTTTTTTATATTAGGATTATACGGAATAGAAACCCTGTAGTGTTCAAAGAACAACGCTTGGATCCAGGGACAGAAGATATGAATTAACATTCATTTTAAATTTTTGAAGTTTGCATGCCTCAGGAAAAACCTCTCTGTATGTGGAGTTGCAAAGTTCAGCTATTGTATTGAAAAAGTTTCCTGAGTAAGAAAGGTTCAACATGTCTTCCAGCCCACAACAAAGGGGTGGTGATTTTGCAATCATGTTGATACTGCCAAGGGTGAAACGATTGACGATAATCCAGAAGAGCACCGACCGTGGAAATATCTATTCAAGAGAGACAAGCCTTCGACCTTTCTACGATGATCCAACCAAGTGAGCAAGTCCGTGAGCAAAAAATCACGAACAAGACGCATTGATTTCTCTGGATAGAATCAAGAATTCTTTACCTACCACAATCTAAAAGAATAGGAATTAACATAAGAATAAATCTATACTTTTATAGAGTAATATTAATTCCTATTTTTTTTAATCGTGGCAGGTTAAGAACACAAAAAAGCTAGAAAAACGAATCCATTCACCTCAAAATAATGACATTCACAGTACTTGAAATCAAGAATTTTCAATTAATATTTTGGTGACGAGGGCCAACATGAGAACTATCTTCCAAGACAGGCTGTATATGTGCCTTGTAGATCATCAGAAGCTGACGAGAAGTGGAGTATATCTTCACACGAAATAAAAATCCAAGCTTCTAGGAAGAAACTCTATCCATCGATCTCACATGGTTTTCCCATGAGCATTGAGGTACTTGACTTTTTGGGAATAGTTACTCTTACCATCTAAAATAGGATAGCGATAGACGCTAATGCCTCTCTCTAATCTTGTTTCTCGTGCTAATTTGGGGATTCTGGAAGAGAAACTAGTATGAAGAGTACTGTTGTCCGCAAAACTATACACTGAACTAGATGTTTCCTGCAGCAAATCATTCATATGAAGCAGAAACAAAGAGGGCACCAGAACTGAACCCTGTGGAGCACCTGCATTCATTGAGAGAATATCTGACTCCATCAACAACCACGTATAGAGACCTATCATACAAGAAGAGGGTTCACCTTAGTACCATCCCAAACAACCATACTATTTTTGTACAACTACTAAGCGAGAAAGCTGACATCCAGTAGGTATGATATTCAAAATATTAAAACTTCATCATCGGGAAGCAGAGTTTGAGGAGGTATATGTCACTCTATTACTGCATAGTATCGAGCAAATTGAGGTTCATTATTCAGGAAAGTTTAGGCACTCTTGATGGTTTTCGGTATTTTTGCTGCTACCAAATGTCAATTACATTTTTCCTTGTGTATTTCAGTTGAAGTGTCTTTGAGTAAGATCAATCCCCGTCTAGTAGGTTCTGGTTTTCGGAGTGATATATAAGAGGACGATTCTTCGTTTCCATTTTCCGTTATTATTGCAGTGCAAACTTATGCAACTCAAGCCGAAACTGATGCGTTTATTTTCCCCCGCTAATAACATAACATAATTACATATTGCTGGTGGGGGTAAACTCGAAAAAAAATCAGCCCACGTGTATATTTTTTATTACTTAGGTGCCTGTTCACATATCTGCCTAATTGTTATTACATCAGACAGTAGTCATTCTGAAATATTGTGCAATTCAATTGAAATATTGACATTATTTCCATGTTGTTCAAAACTTGTGGTGAACACATCGAATTTTGTGAATATCTCAAACACCCCTCTAAAATGATATTTCTCGACCAATATAGATGACATAATTGATCCACTGTTGATGCGAAACTCTGCCCTAAACCGATATGAATACCTTAGTCAACAATTTGTAATGAAAAACTCTAGACCACGCATAATGCTCACAAAAAAGTATTCCAAACCAATATAGTAAATACCCTATGCACTAATTCATCATTACAATAAAATTCAAAGGCGGGTGAGTTTTATCCTGAATGTTCTAGAATAGCATTCTAAAAGTCACTGCCTATAGTACTAGCAATGACTAGACTTTAGAATGGGTGTCGATATGAAAGGTCACTTGACGAGAATAGGACCCCTCGTACATATATTGTTTTCGTGCACAAGCTGAGTTCACCCATTTTTTTGTCATGACCCCTCGAATCTGAATGGATGTTCGAATGGATCTTGTTGAATCAATTTCAATAACAATAAAAACTTTTCCCGGAATCCTATTCTCACGAAATGATTTTCTATTGGAGACCAAAGAACTCATCGTAGCCGAAAAAATAACATATATCCATATGTCGGTAGACTCCTGAGACATGAATGCAGATAGTCACATAAAAGCTCCATTATGCAGGGTAAACGGGCGATTTGAATGCGCTTTCGATGACTTGAGCATTCTTTGTAGTCCTTAATTATCGGGGAATAGAGGGTTATTCAATTTATTTGTGCCTCATCATGGTCCCCGGTATTTCGTGCCATTCGTGCTTCCTTCAAGTTAGAGAATAATGTTATTTCTGAAAGTTTTCACAGAAATAATAGAACGTCTCGAAACTCATAAAATCAGTTCCGAGTAAGCTTAATATTTGCTTTTCCTTCGAGAACATGGAAATGATATTCTTCTGGAGAACTAATCACAGATGTACAAATTGTGCATATGAAACGACTCTTGATGATGAGAATAAGTAGGTCAGTTTATTGGCAATCTAATGATTTGGATGTACTCATGAAATCATAGTAGGTACAAGAGACACCAAACGTTTGAAATTGAAATAAATCATAATTAATTCGTGCACAATAGGCGAAAATCGTCAACCGCTAGATGAAGATGGCTTCACTTTAGGGTGAACAACAAATTTTGGCCATTTGAAGTAATGGTACCATTAGTTCATGTTTTGCATTCTTGAGGACTTGTTGAGTGATAATTACTGTTTAAACGTCTTCAGTTGCTTTGTGTGCTAAGGTAGTTACTTGTTTGGCTAGTATTACAGCCTCATTTTACTCTGAGTGTTATAATTTGAACTACTTCACCTGCCTACATTCCAGATCAAAATGTCTTTTATAGAATTGGAGCTTCGTAGTATTCTGGATTACGAGGGAATGAGGGAAACAGGTTTAGTCCGTTGAAAGAGGGTGGAGCTGTGTTCAAAGCAAGGCATATCATTGCATGTGGAGTGAAAGAAAGTAACCTTAAAAAATAAGGACCTTATCTTTGCAAATATTAGCTTTAGTAGAGCATCCACATGAAATCAATATATTTCTGGCTGATGCGAGATGGAAATGCCAATGTTCCTGCAAAGCGGGTTTATCTGGGTTCTGCAAACATATTGCAACCCTTATATTATGTTAATAAGTAGGTAATGTCATTTCCTAAATATTATATAGAAGTAAAAGTTGATTTCCATGAAATTTTTGCATGTAATTAGCTTTTTGTGCTAAATAAAGGATCAATATATCAGATTTAATAAAACATGTCACCGATTAGTTTTTCAACAAATGCTTTATTTTTACTATTCAAATAAATCATGAAAAAACCTGATTATTTTTGTTTTGCTACAAAACCTTTTTCTGTACTTATACATTGTATAATTCATTACTGAGTATTTTTAAGAAAATTTATAGAACATAAGGTTTCTCAAAAGAAAAAGCTGAAGAATTAGGTTGGGTACTCCACTTCCAACGCACCAAACAGTACCTGTAAAATAACCTCAGAAGTCTCGTAGAACAAGTTATGTTTTTCGAAGGGTTGAAGCAGTGGATGCCACTCGTTAGGTAATTCAGTACTATTTCACACCAACTTAGGTCTTAAAATCCCACAAAAAAGTATTTCTTAAAACTGCGTACCTACGTCATCGTTACCAATGAATAATAGTCGTACTAGTTGGAGAAAGTTATCTCATCTTCAAACTTCGCTTTAGATCCTCTTTCGTCCTCACTTTTCGTTCAGCTTACATCCTCTTCTCTCTCGTTATATCGATTTCACCCTTTCAAAAAATTATTTCTGTTTATACTTTGAACAAAAGTGAGAAGTGATCTATATAATCGAATTTCTCATAGAAAATGAATGCCTAGGAAAAAGGAATGGATAAATTGAAAAGGTTCTAAGGGGCAGTAGCCACATATTAGGAAAATCATTCAGAATCAGAATATTATGCGGGTGATTCCGAATATAAGGAAGTTAGTGATCCCCATTGTTGAAATTAATATAAAATGTAGGGGGAACAGATGTGTGATCAATTACTAGGTCAGCCAATAGTTGGAGGACGCGACCATTTGTGTTATTTGGCAAAAGATAGTATAAGTTGGAACAAAGTTTGTGATACAAACTCTCAGAACAGACAGAACAGGAAAACATCATTGCGACACTCTCCGGAGTAAGGGATGCTGCAAAAGCTGTATAATCTCCAGACAGCTTCTTTTCTATGATGCCATTAAGGAAGAACTGATAAATAATACGAATACATTGAAAGCGCACATGACCACTGAACCTAACAAACGGATGCAAGTCCAACAGATTCTTGAAATAAAAACACCATGCAGTCTCTTTTACTGAGCTGGAGTAGGTGTATGACGTAAATTTTCAGTACCAGGAAGGATATTTTTGAAACAACTTGGTATCCAAATCTCAACGGATCTCCTTACATGAGTACACTCCCAGTACTTACCAATAAACATGGCAACCAGAATTTTTGGTATCCCTTTGAAAGAACGTAGCGAATCGGTTGAAAATAAACGCGGAAGCTGTGCATTCTTCAATTTGATTTCGTAAGTCTTGAGTTATATTATATAAGTATTTATATGTTGTTATCACACAATGTACGTTCGATGAGATAATGAAAACAAAACTAGTTCCTCAATTTGCCAAAAGATGGACAAACCGAGTCGAATAATTCCGAACAAAGTCGAATTAATTATAATTCACCTGATAGTATGGTGTTGTTCCACTCAATAGTTTTTTTTTCTCTCCATTGAATCCAACTCAGTGAGAGCATTGTTCATAGAATTGTAGTTAGTCAACCCTATGGAAATATCATTCAAAGGAATGGATTCTGCGGGTAGTGATTTCGTTTTTTTATATGCAGATTCACACGAAAGGGAATCCCTGTAACGTTCTGCGTGAAACAAGGGACAGGAGATACGAATTGACATTCACTCTGAATTTTTGAAGTTTGTAAGCCTCAGGAAAAACCTCTCTCGGCAATGAGTTTCAAAGCTTAGCTGTTCTATTGAAGAAAGATCCCTGAGCAAGAGAGGTTCGACAGGTCTCCGAATTCACAATGAAGGGATAGGAATTCTGTACTCGTCGAGTCATCCGTGTAGATATTGCCAAGGGTGGAACGATTGATAACAATTCAGAAAAGCACCGACCGTGAAAATATCTATAGAAGAGAGACAAGTCTCCGACCCTTCTACGATGTTTCAACAATACGGATTGTCTTTCCGTGCATGGAATCGAGAAGCCTAAATGAATGTTTTGGTGCGGAACTTTCTTGATAACTTATACATAATACCAAAAGATAGCAATCAATTCAGAAACAGGAGTGAAATTGTTGGTCAATGTCGAAGATTATTCATGTCTTGAAGATTTTTCATTTCTTCCATAAACTTAAGTCTGTTTTGAAGCTTCATTATCTTTCTCCCTACATTTTCGTCAAACTAACACACAGAACTCTGCACCTATTTTTCTATACAGAGTAGGAAACTTTGCCGTGCATTGTCAAGTAAACGGAAATATCGATATTATACTGTAGACGGCATAACGAAAAAGCTTCAAATCCATTTTACACAGGCATTGACTACCTATTTCTCTATAAACAATAGTTAGATATACTGGGCAGATGTCAGCCAGAAAACAACTACTTCCACGGCTTATACTCCGCCGGACATTGAATATGTCGTCTGTGCAGTTATATTCAAACAAGTTGCGCCTACTATAGAAGAGCTTGTTATATGACCTTGTATGCAAAAACACTCTACGATAACCCTGTAGGTACATTTCACGAAAGCTCAGAAAACTTTCGCTAGACTTCGATGGAATCGCCGCTAATCCGTGCATACATTGAGAAAGTATCGACTCGAGTTTAGGATCCATCGCGATAAATTGAAGGCGGTCCGATAGTTTTTCACTGTCATGTCGGGAGTATGTTTCCCCGGGGGCCGATCCCGTGCTCCTACTGCATTTCGAAATCAAGTCCGGACCGCGAGGCGAGACCGATCACTAGATCTTCGAGAGCGTAAAGTAATCAGAAGAATTTTGCGGATCTGATGTTGACGTTTAGAGAAGACTTCTGGTGTTTCGCAGAAACAATAATTTTATTCACAATCATTGGGGAAAGCATTTTGACAGTTTACCGACCTCGCCTTCTTCTTCAATTCGAAACGTCATTCTGCTTACGAGAATTCATGAAGTGCTTGGATCTCCGCTGACGTGTAGCTACCCACTAACGCATTTATCCAAAATGAGCTAGCTGTCTTTTGGCGTTCAAAAAATCTACTGTACTTTTTCAGTTTTTATATATAATAGGTCCAAAGGATTCAAACAAAGAATGAATATTACAAACATTAAATTGATAATTTAAATTCCGCAAAGAACCTATATGGTGTTGTGAACGAAAATACTGGACATAACTAAAAAGCAATCATAAAAAAATCACATCCGTGAAAGGAGAAGGTCTAACCGACGATGTACAAATTGCAGAAGCTTTCAACTATCATTTTGCGAGTATTGAAGAGAAATTTGACAGCAAAACTATAAAATGAAACGAAAAATATTGGAAAAAACCTTCAATTGCTCTATATTTCTAGAACCTTCCCATACACAAGATTTTGAACATGTCATAGCAAGTCTTGAAAGACAAAAAAGCATGTGGGCCCGACCAGATCACAAACGAGATTTTAAAATCCACCGTTCATCATATATGGGAAACCATAAGCCATATAATAAATCTGATAATTAATACTGGAATGATTGCAGAACATTTTGAAGTAGCTGTCATTATGCCCCTTTTCAAATCGGTGAATGAAGACCTACTAGAGAAATACAGACCGATATCCTTCACTTTCAGTTTATCAATTTCTTTGAGAAAATCGTAAAAAAGAGACTAACCAATATTTGGAAAAACACAAATTCCTTCCACCCAAACAGTTCGTTTTTCAAAAAAAATATTTTCACTCAAAACGTGATAGCTGCTTTAACATCAGTAAGAATATACAGCACAGCTGACAACCCAAAATCATGCTTGGGTATATTCCTCGATCTAGCAAGGGCCTATGATACAATAATTCGTAAGATTTTGCTGGATAAATTCATGTTTATCGCTCATCAAAAAATAGATTTAATAAAATATGCACACGACTGATTCTACTTTAAAATGTAGAAACTGCCTAGAGACAAGCTCCTTGAGAGTTTTATTGGGACAATCATCTCATTTACCATACGACAAAAATCTGTGTATTTGATACTATTTTTTATAATTGCACCAATGATGGTGAATAAATCTATCTAATCTATATCAAATCTATTCTTCAAATTATCGCCAGGTTCCTGCAAAGTAGGCAACTCAATTTGCACCTGCTATCCTGCTGTGACATGCCACTTCGAACGCGATGAGGTATTCTGTTTTATAAATACCACATACATTTCCATCGCTATTTATTAGGAATGATATTTCGTTCATTGATATTATAAAAGAGGTTTTGAATCGATTCAGTGATTTAAAATTTCCTCCTTCCAATTTGTTCGTTTCAATTTGGATCAATCTAGGGTGATATATCAGAATTCGATGGAAACCGAACGTTGCAGGAGTGAAGTGTTGTCAAATACATTTGAAAGTTATTCAAAATATCGTTGCTCACTGAAAAATGTATTGCTATGAGTCCTTTCTGTAGATCGGTAACGAGGTTTGGGGTAGGATAGTTCAGTTCAGTTTTCAGATTTGGTAACCTATGTTAAATGCTGAAAATTCCATGAAGTGCTGCAATTTCTACTGATCTATTGAGTCTCACCACTTTTCTAGAACATGTGACGCCATTAGTTCCTACAAGTTATTGTGTCCAATTTTTGTTAAATGCAACCCTTTGCCCGGGAAGATAAGGATGACAGTTCATATAAAAACTGACTCAGCTGCTCAAGTTTTATTAGGTTCACTTTTCAGTAAACCAAATTTTGGTGTGTATTTCCAATGAGGGATAATTTTTTTCAGGGTTTTTCAACAGGAATTTTTCTAGTTTTTTTCGAAGGAATTTTTGGAGTTGGAAAAAGGATCTTCGTACCTGACTAGCATAGGGGATTTATTCGTTCTGCGTGGAGGATCTCTTATGAAGAGATCCTCACTGATTTCCATTCATAATCATTTTCAACATCCGGTTGATTCTCATGTACAATGCCCGATAAAAAGTACGTTTATGTACATTTTATTTATTATTTTATGTACTCACTAGTAGTGCAACAGATGCTGTACTTGGAGAATGGCTGATGTAAAGGTAACGTTTCTTTTTTGGAAACTACTGCAAGCTTTAATTACTGATGTTTTGATGAAAAAAGTCAGTAACTATACCTTCTTCTACGTTCGATACTAGAAGCTACGATATCGTGTTAGGATGAGTTTGTTTTATATACCAACTTCGGTGTGTACACCTTAGCAGAAATCTGAGCACTTCTTGGATTACGATGAGTAGCATGACGTTTTGAATAAACGACAAAGAGGATGAAAGATTTCAAAAGAGGCCCGGAAAGTTTTTTTCTACGTCGTCTTCTTCTGGGTGAACACTAGGTTACTTTCCAACCTGAAAGTATGTTAGTAATAAGCACATATTACAATAATTGTGAAAAAATATTTCAAAATGAGGAATAACCACAAAGTGAACCAATTATGATTAAACAACATGAATACCAGAAAACTCAACTGATATCACTCGCAGCGTGTTTCATCAACTACGTTTTCATCTTCAGCCCGCCTCAAGTGATATTTGTTTGGTGTTTCGAATACATAAGTTCGAAAATTCACATTGAGTTCGTGATCAATATTGAACTCCCAGAAAGAATCCGAAATCTGCTCTGCAAATCTATTTTTGATAATCGGTATCACAAACAGTGCCTCAACATAGCCCTGTTATTTTCAAGAATTTATTTCCATTTCAAACACACATCAGGTGCCCAACAACTATAAATTCTCCATAAATATTTCACAAGACAAAGACAAGTAATATTAGAAGCCTCCTCGCGTTGGACGTTAGAGAATTGTTATTTTATGCTCTCAATATATTATTTGGCTGTCAGGTGAATAGAAATGTATTTCAAAACAATATGTAATGAATGGATTGCATAGTAATTTACTCCAGCGATTTTTCTTCCTTTGACAATTTCGATGTATATTTTAGTTGTACTCGTGGGTAGCCATTAGATTCGTCATTCAGAAAGATATGTCAGGATGTCCCAATTGTGTTTGATGTTTTTTTCAGGACGGTGGTAATTTTATTTCTATTTCTGAAACTATTACCTCAAAGCATATTAAAATATGAGAAGCTTTTATTTGTTCCATATATGAATATATTCACCAAAGCTTTCAGTAACGGAGAACTCACCATTCCCTACAATTTCTTGTATTTTGTTACAATTCTCTTTGTCAATGGATCACCTCAGGTTTCATTGTACCTGAAGAACATTCAACATCAGTTGAGAGAGTATCACGAGTCATCATTGAACTAGTGATTCAAATAGAAATATGGATTTGAAATGCAATTTTGCACACTTTACCGGGCACTCATCCATATCCTAGCAGCGATGAACGTTGCCTGAAATTCGCGAAGGAACTCAAATGAGCCCAGTATTTATCTCAACTGCCAAGTATATAACAAGATCAAAACGATCACTTTGTCGATATCCAACACCTAAGCAAAACTATTTTATGCAAAGAAGAGATTGAAATGTCACCTAAATTCGTACAGAGATCTCCCAGAATTGAATATTTCGTTTCATTTTTTCATTTTGTGTCGTTATAATCTGAAGAGATCTTCTTCAGAGATTTTTTCGATTATACATCCATATGTATAGTTCAAACGCTAGACTCGGTTCACATGATCCAAACGAAGTAATTTTCAGTAAAAAATGGAATTTGATAGATCATTCAGATCCACTAGTCAACCTGATCAAAGTATTATTGCTAATAACGGTGTGAAGATATATTAGTTTTCACAATAAATGGTATTGACTGAAGGATTATAATAAAACCAGTTAGACCCTTAAGTTGTAAAATCCGAGATGCATATTATAAATGTAAAAGGACCGGATTCAGGTAATTTTGTTTCTCAGAGAGGGATTGTAGAGGATTACAGCTTACACTCCTTGTTCATTTTAGTCTTTGTATTTCATTGGAAGTGTTCACTTGTGTTACGGCGTGCAATAATTTTATAACATTTATTTGTTATCACAGATATTAATAGCAATGATTTTATACCCCAACGTACAGAATAGGCAGTATGTGGCGTCAGTGGATAAAAAGTAATAGTGCTTCTTCCAGTGGTTCGTTAAAGAAGAATCACTTATCTTGTGACGCGAAAATCATTATAAAAAATGTGTATAGTTCCTTAATTCAGCAAGGATATAACGCGGGTGCTGCAGCAAAAGTAACCAGTAATTTGACGAAGTTGCCTCTTACTTCAGTTAGACGAATTGTTGAAAATTCCATGGAATCAAGAAAAAAGCGTAAAGATTCCGGTGTCACAAAAAGTCTAGACGACTGGGAAAAAGATTTGATAAGGCGAAAAATCTACACTATGTACGATGAGCAGCGTGTCCCTACAATCAAAAGTCTGAAACAGCGGCTCGTCAATGACGAAACTCACATCAACTGTGGCCTCACTACTCTTTGGCGAGCTCTGTCTGCAATGGGCTTTAAATATCGCAAAATTGACAAGAGACAAGTAATAATGGAATCCACACGTTTAATAAACTGGCGTTCTGAATATATTATAACGTCAATAAGAAAATACCGGTCTGAAAATCAGCCAATACTCTACCTCGACGAGACGTGGTTTGACACGCATGACACCCCTTCCAAAGGATGGTCTGATTCCTCTGATATGTGGAAAACAAAAGCACCATCAAATAAAGGGAAGAGAATCACAATATTACACGCAGGATCAGAAAATGGTTGGATCCCAAACGCTATGTGGCTTTCTGCCAAAAATATTAAGGACTCTTGTGTTGATTATCACGAAGATACGACAGCAGAGCTTTCTGAAGATTGGTTTGAAAATTGTCTGTTACCCAACATTCCGCCAAACAGCGTTATAGTAATGAACAACACAAGCTATCATAGTCGACAATTGCAAAAAATTCCTGGCTCAAAGAATACGAAATTGGAGATTCAAAACTTCATGGCTGCAAATGACATATATTTTGAGGGAAATTATACAAAAAAAGAACTTTTACAAGTGCTGCAGTAATTTTCTTTAAGAAAAAACGTATGTTTGTGATACAATTGCAGAAGAATTGGGACATACAGTGTTACGACTACCTCCCTACTACTGCGTGTTCAATCCCATAGAGCTTATTTGGCACCAACTTAAATCGAGTGTGCGCGGAAAAAATACTTCTCTAGGAACTGTATGAATGACATTCCTACCGAGAGTTGGAAAAGTTCTGTTAGTCATGTTATAAATGTTGAAAACTCGTACCTTTCTGTAAAATCAATTGCGCCAATTATAATTAATTCAGATGAGGATAGCGATAGCGACACTGAACTAAATATAGAATAGAATTGTAATATTTAAATAAATTACTTGTATATCTCCTACATTATGCAAAATTCAAATTTCTTAAGTTCGACCCTGTAGCACATTTGCATCTTTTACCAGATGATTTTCTACACAATGGGATTAAATCGGGTAGTTTATTGCAGTTAATGAGCCAATACCATTTACTGTGAAAAATACTATACCTTAGTCTACTTCCTTGCGTTACTGATCATGATTAAATAAAAACATGATTTAATATTTTCACTTTTGACATGGCACTTTTCAAAATTGACTGAAATATTGAATCCACTTGAATTTCATGATCGGTTTCAAAATGTTTTTTATCGCGGAAAGTGAAATGAAAGCATCAATTGGAAAGAAATAACTCATGAAATGTTTCTTATTCTCATTGAAGCGAAGAAGAACTCATTCAGAGCATTGATTTGGTCTGATTTGAATATAAGAATTCATAAAATCATCACGATTCAAAAGCATATTGATATCATTTCAAATAAACTATTATTTTGTGTTGTCAATCTATCTTTATTGAGAAGATGCATTTCATTGACTTGGAATGACCGTCGACTTTTTAGAGATCGTTTCACAAATGCATTGAGCAAGAACAAATACTGATTTTTTGCTTGATTGTAACTGATGGATGTCCTGACAGAAACATCAATTTAACTTCAATTTTCATTTGTCGAAAAGAATACTGAAAATCATCTCCAGTCTAATATCATTTTCAATCAAACTATCGTTAATAACAATCTCACTGTAGAAGTAGTGTTTGGACACCCCGAGAGATTTCACAATTACAATCAACTGTTCCAAGTGATTGGTTCAATATCATTTCTCCCAAAATCAGTCTCTTCAACCCTACTCTTCATCAATCCTCATTAAAAGACTTCTTATCGGATGGTTATAACAAAGGATTTCACGTCTGGGCATTAATCAAATAATTTATTGTAGGTGTACAGAACCGGAGTTCGTATTTTTCTGAAAGAAATTTAGACGAGAATATAAATAGTTGGAGGACGAAAACGATTGAGGGAAAATTACTGAAAACGTTGAAGAAGAAGAAAAGTAATATTCACTATTGAGTTTTGTTCATTTATTGGATTTTTATTTTACATTCAATAGATTTCTATGATAACGTGAAGGAATCACGTTTAATAAAAAAAAAAAAACAAATTTCGAGTCCGCGAGATCGGAACTTTACTAATTTTCGGAATTCCGTTAGATTCCGACTTTTGACTCGGTGATTTCTCTTCGGGAAAATGTTTTTTTTTGTTTTTGTTCAGCGTATTATAAATGTTTTTTTTTTCGTTTAGAGTCATCACCGTCAAACGAACTTGAATTTTCAACAAATACTTATTTGGCGAGAACCTGGTGAAATATATATTGCGACAAAAGTAGGGAATCAATTCATTCCAGAAAGTGTATCAGAAGAATGAAATGATGAAGTGTAGTGAAATGATGAATTGTAAACAATCAGTGATAAATGTTATCTTTTGGACAACACTCAATGTTTAAATTGAACTCGCCAAGATTTGATGAAATTTGATAACCACCAAGAAAATTCTATAGTTTCCTGTATGTTTTTTACCAACAAACGATGTATAAAAAACTACAACACGTGTTCTGCTCTATGATTCATCTCTCGTTATACCAAAACACGTATCTTTTTATTAGTGGGGATAAAACAGGAAAGTGTAGTATTTATTTTCCCTTGTCAAACACTCTTACGAGATGGCTGATTTTCTTGAAGCAGATTGGAATAAGATTATGAAAATTATTAATACAGGTTCTTGTTGAAATGTTGACACCAATTTCTTCAGAAAGATTTTTCAAATCATACTACGAGTTGATGGGTGCGTATTCCTACGTCGAATTATTTTACGGCGAATTCTTCCTAGGGCGAATTCTTCCTACGGCGAATGTCATCCCCTCCACTGACGTCATCAAAACACGAACGTTTCCGATGATGATTCATACACCCCATAGTGGAAAGTTCGCCGTAGGAAGAATTCGACATAGGAAGAATTCGCCGTAGGAAGAATGCGACGTAGCAAGAATTCGACGTAGCAAGAATTCGACGTAGCAAGAATTCGACGTAGCAAGAATTCGACGTAGCAAGAATTCGACGTAGCAAGAATTCGACGTACCAAGAATTCGACGTAGGAAGAATTCGACGTAGGAAGAATTCGCCATAGGAAGAATTCGACGTAGCAAGAATTCGTCGTAGGAAGAATTCGACGTAGGAAGGATTTGCCGTAGTAACACTCCCTGCTCCTCCGAATTAGTTAACATCGCCGTCAAGTTATCTCGTCAACGACTCCATCAATAAAACGGGATGCACCGAGGGATTCCTCTTTCACATTTACGGTGGAATTCATTCATACTGATTGATATTATTAACATAGTAAAAATATGAAATTATAATACATGAAGTGATCAACATCGATAACATACATCAAGAAAAATTACTGCTTTTTTTATTCTTTTCTACAAAATCGATACACGTCTCATCATTGTTAACGGTTTCATCTCTGACTAGATAGGTGAAAAATGTGACAATTCTGGATTTTACACCGTATTAAGGTGGTAAAAAAAGGATTGTAGACTTCAAGTCCGTAACACTTTTTGGGAAGACATATGATGCAGCATGAATCGTGTTCAAGACGTTGCTGCTATATGAAACTATAAATTCCAGCACTATGTTCGTCACTTTTCAGAGTTTCAACGGACTGAATTTTCCAACAAACAATGGGGAGTTACGGACTGGAAATTTTCATATGGCTTTCTTCAAGACGTTAGATTCTGAAAAACATGATGTGATTGGAAGCCGATAATTTTTGTTTCAGATGAATTATAGCTCCTGGTACCGTTATCATCATATGGGACTGGGTTTTTCTCAATGAGTTTTCTTGATCAATCATATTGAAGAAAGGCGTACGAGAAAATTCGGCAGTAACTTTTTCTTTTTCGCACAATCAGTTATCCCTTGTTAATAGTCGATTGTATCAGTGAAAAGTGACGACATAGTGCTACAAGTTATTGTTTCATATAGCAACATCATCCTGAATATTTTTCATGATGGGTCATTTGACCCCCCAAAAAGTGTTATTGGCTTGTAGCCCATTCCTTTCACTTCAGTTCACTACTTCAAAGGATATCGAACGCAAATGTTTCGGACCCCTTTTACCGTCCAAATTCAAATCCAAGGTCGAAAATAGCCCATTGTTATGAATATTACATTTTGTATTACAGACTATATCGGGTATTTCAACTTTAACTCTCACTATTATGTTTTCGAATAATATAAGAAATACGAAGACGGTTGATTTGGGGCAAAGTTGCACATTTATGTAGCCAACAGAATGCCTTTCAGAAAGTTGTACAATCTCGAGTATTAATGAATGAATCCCACTGTGAATACGAAAAAGGAATTCTTCGGTGCAAATCGTTCATCTGATGACGTCGTTGTCGAAATGCCATGTTATATATTTCGAGAGGGAAGGGCGTGTATTTTCGCCGATTTTTTCTTACGTCGAATTCTTCCAATGGCGAATTCTTCCTACTTCGAATTCTTCCTACGTCGAATTCTTCCTACGTCGAATTCTTCCTACGTCGAATTCTTCCTACGTCGAATTCTTCCTACGTCGAATTCTTGCTACGTCGAATTCTTCCTACGGCGAACTTCACACAATGGGGTATATGGACCATCATCGGAAACTTTCGTGTTTCAATGACGTCAGTGGAGGGGATGACATTCGCCGTGGGAAGAATTCGGCTTAGGAAGAATTCGACGTAGGAAGAATTCGCCGTAGGAAGAATTCGACGTAGCAAGACGACCCGGAGTTGATTATCCAATATAGTGGATGGAAAAGCAGCTTTCTGACTCGTTGAATTCTGTACTATCATCAAAACGTCATCTCTTTGAATTCGGCTTTTCATTCCTTCAGTTTGTGCAATCCACCATTGGGAAAACAGTTGGAGATACGTCCTTATAGTTGAGTATGACATAACTGCTCCCAGTTTCGAAATAATCAACAAAATTCAAGATTCTACATTTCACAAATAATTGAACTTCCACCTACTCCACCCATTATATATCAAGAGAAATGTCTCCAATGACTTTCTGTAGTAAGCTTATTCTAATACGAAAATATGCAATTTACCTTGGATATTGTTCATTATCGTATCACGGGGAATTTGGAAGTTTCATTTTTGAATTATAAACGTGTCCGAAAATTATTATCTGAAAGGTGAATTCTTCATGTTCAGTTCCAATGTTAGAAGCAACTTCAAAGTAGTGGGTCAAACTGCAGAAGTACTGTACGGGATACTAGCTGTTGCCCGCGATATCGTTCGCGCAGACGTCGAACCGAACCGTTTACACAGCGCACACCGGTAAAACATCACATCTCGCCTGCTTTTCCACGACTTGATTCACTTGTACTATCATTTTTCACTGGTTTTTCTTAGATAATAATGGAATATATCCTTTATCACTCCTGACTAATGTAGCTGTCTGTTAGTGAAATAATTCTCATGATCGGATCAGTATTTCCCCCACAAACAAACTAGTATTGTTAAAACATTCACCTCTTTTCATAATTAGTAGAGATTATTGAATGAGTAATGAACGGAATGAGTAAAATGATAATAATTGGAATAATTATTGATAACAATTCACAGTTCTTTGCTGAAAAACGGCCACACCCTGAGATCATCTTGAATACTCCTCTGTAAAATGCCGTTTCGGAACTAATTTTTAAATGGAAGTATAATGTCTCTAATGAGTCATTCCGAAGTTGTCTAATTGATCGAAAATTGAAAGGAAAATCGTCATTAGCGCTGAGTTCTCACTTTCCGATTCGAGAAAAGACATTAAAAATAATTGAAACGATGATTACGTTTCATTATACAAACCCTGAAATTCTTTCGATTTCGTTTAATAATAGCTGAATCACGTTTTCTACTTTGGATGAAATTGAATGGTGAGTTAATATTGGATTTTTCGAAGAGACAGGTGTCTGTCTTGTAACCTGCAGAATCGCAAAATTGACTATGAAGGAATTCGTCAAGCCAAATTGAAAAAATAATGAATGAGAATACCAGTAATACTGTAACTTGTTGAATTTTTCAAGAATTTTGTCATACTCATCTTGAAATAACCTCATTATTGGTTACTTAAAATTTCATTACTGAAACTCCTAAGTTGGAAAAAGCTCATTTTCAATTCAATATCAATACAATTGAACATAGATTGAAAAAACAATTGAGCAGGACTATTGAACACCAGAAATAAAGATCCCCATAATCCACCCCTTAGAGCAGCCATGTTAAACATATGCGTTAAAAAAAAAAACTATTCGAGAATACGCGCACGTAAGTTCAATCAAATTGTATAGGTCGATGTTTTGAAGTGCCTATGAGGGTGTACAAATATTTTCCCTGATGAAAGGAAACTGATACCACCATCATGTGGTGGAAGAGAAGTTTCCATAGAAAAACAAATGTCAGAAATCTCTCGAAGGCAATTTCTCGCTCAAATGCAATTTTTTCCCCTAGTTTGACAGTCCTCGTGTCCTACAGTTTTTGAGATCTCAATGGTGAAAGTCGAATCAAGAATTCATACATACAATGTTATATCCTTTTCGAACCCAGTTGATACAACAAAGGTTATAGAATCAGTAATAATTCGCCGCCAGTGTCTCATCAAACATACGTCGACTGTAAATGGAATGCTGTCTCAAGTGACTTCGTAAGAGATTCTTCAGCCGGATGATAATTGGGGAGTAGTATTATGAATAACAGTATCTTTGGCGAACAGACAATTGAAGTCTTTGCCTAGTCTTGCTTGAATATTTCGTTACGGGAGCAATTGGCCAGGACGGTATGGACAGATAATCGTCTGACAGTTCTTGAGAATGACTTCAAAATGGAAGTCGAAACGTTGAACGTATCAGAAGGAACCAGACGGATAAAAAAACGTAGAACCATGCAAAACGAATATCCGTGAAAAAAAATCCATATATATATATATATATATATATATATATATATAAAACTTGTGATGAGGTCTAGGGAGTAGGCAGATTGAGACCCCTGTGACAAAACTTGAGGGGTGGGAAAATTGAAATCTCAGCGTGAAGTCACAACATCAATTTCTTGAAAATGGTTCCGAAATCGGAGCCGAAACGTTGAACGCAAAACTGTAGACGCTTTTTTTGACCCGAACTCAACAACAACATACAACTGACCGCGGAAATCTATCCAAAAATTAGATCCTTTTGAGCATTTTTCTTAAGGCCTATATTTTTTTCAGATTTCGTTTCGAATGTGATCTGAATATCAATAGGAACATATGCTGATCCTTTCGAAAATACATTACTTTGATGCTTCAGTTCCCTCTTCATTAATAAATAATTCTGAATTCGAGATTTGTTGATAATTTGATCTTTTATGAAAAACGTGTTTTCGATAATTCCACTCTTTCACTTCAGAGGTCTAGTGGTAATCATTATTGTTTTATTGAGCTCATGTTTCGAAACATGGAAAAATTATAAACAAAAGTATAAATCAGCAGAATATTATGAACGTAAGAATTGAAGTTTCTAGGTCAATATTATTCAGCGGATTCGGGCTCCCAATTTCCTTTTCACCGGCAATCAATGAACCTTTACCAGATTCTCATACGCAGAGGCTAGCTTTAAGCAACATTCAGTTGAAGAATTCAATAACGAAGAAGTTTTTAATAAAATGGTAAAGGCTTTCGCGGCCGAGGTTTTCAGTATCAAAATGGTTAAGGCTTTCGCGGCCGAGGTTATTAGTATAACTACTTCTCTTCGGGCTTGAAGGCCGTCGTTCTTTGGAATTTCTTCCTGACGTTTCGCTAGCGCGAGTGGCCAGCTTCTTCAGAGGCTTATTCATCTCCGATGACTAAGATCGGAGATGAATAAGCCTCTGAAGAAGCTGGCCACTCACGCTAGCGAAACGTCAGGAAGAAATTCCAAAGAACGACGGCCTTCAAGCCCGAAGAGAAGTAGTTTTCAGTATCACTACTTTAGTTCGGATTTTTTCGGTACCACCAAAAAATATATGGGAACTAGGCTCAGAAAATGGAATAAACTGCAGACTAGGGCGAACTGACAAGTCAGCTGTGGCGGAACACGCACTCAATGTGGGAAACCACAGGAATCAGTTTGAAAACGCGAAACTCATTGCCCCCAACCAGGGATATCATAGTCGACTGATACAGGAGGCAATAAGGATTCACAAACACATGGAAAATTTCAACAGAAAAGAAGAAGCTGTGAACCTCAACCGAATATGGAATCCCATTTTGGGAAGATCAAAAATAATAAATAACATTCGGCACCAAAACATTCATTGCGGCTTCTCGATTCTATTCAGAGAAAGGCAATACGTCTTGTTGGTGATTCTGAGCTCACAGACTCGCTCACTTCATTGGAACATCGTAAAACGGTCGGAGACTTGACTCTCTTCTATAGATACTTTCACGGTCGATGCTCTTTCGAATTGTTATCAATCGTTCCCCCTTGGCAATATCTACACGGATGACTCGAGTACAGAATCCCCACCCCTTCGTTGTGAATTTGGAAATCTGTCGAACCTCTCTTGCTCAGGGATCTTTTTGCAATAGAGCAGCTGAGCTTTGAAACTCCTTGCCAAAAGAAGTTTTTCCTGAAGCTTACAAACTTCAGAAATTCAAAGTGAATGTTAATTCGTATCTCCTGTCCCTTGATTCACGCGGTGTTCTTCTAACATTACAGGGCTCCCCTTTCGTGTGAATCTGCATATAAAAAAAGTAGTGCGGCAATTAATGATGATGGTACTTCTCCGAATCCAGTAACTACGACAATCAATATCAAAGAATATTTCCCTCATATATAAAATGTCCCATAGGAGCAATTTAATTATCGAAAACTTACAGCGGTAATTGCATTGTATCAAGTCACCATAACAACACATTTGAAATCGTATCGATAGACGTCGGTAAACAACACAAATAAATGTCAGATAGACTTCAAAAATAGAAAAACATTTCGCGTTTAGGTGAGTACTCACAATCTATAGAGAGAGGAAAGTATAAATAAACAAAAAATGACATTTCCTTGAGAATTTCTTTATTCGTGAAATATTTCAATGAATTACATTCGTGCATAGAAATGACCAGATAATTTTGCATTCGAGCGTGATATCTTAATCAAATTGCATTCGGTTATTTTCATATTTTGTAAAAGTTTCGCCAAAATATGAATTTTTAGATATCACGCTTTGTTGCAAAATTATCGGTAATTTTTATGCACTCGTGCAATTATAACCGAAAATTCTCTGGATTCAGAAAAAATAATTATCATTCCAGGCTACCTGAATCCAAATAAATACGCTTTACAAAGTCGTAATACACAGTCAACAGAGTTTAACTAAAGATGTATGAGCCTCTGAAGAAGCTAGCCACTCGCGCTAGTGTAACGTTAGGAAGAAATTCCAAAAAACGACGGCCTTCAAACCCGAACCAAAGTAGTAATGAAGAAGAAGTTTTTCTTTGGGTTCTGAACCTACCACAATCTAAAAAAAAGAGAATCAATAGTGGAATCTATACAGACTGTGGTAGGTTAAGCACCCGAAAAAACTACGGAAATAGTCATCGACACAAAACAATGACCTTCAAAGATTGCTATTGGAGATTTTCCGAATTTCCTTTCCAAATCCCCGCTTGATATCCCACTTCTGATAGTTGATTACGTCTTTTTCTTCCCCAACTCCCGTACAAAAGCAGTGGTTCCGTCCCCGGCGTCTGTGCTGTTTAGCGTGAAGAGAAAACCGCGCTCGAGACCGTAACAAAAGGCAAAATGGCAACAGTCGGCAATGATTTACCGAGCGTGACATGGACATGTCACCGCGGATCGCGTCTACTTCGCGATCTCAATCACTGAGGCTCTTTGAATAATCCGGGGCTGAACAACAGAACACGGGAACGAGAGGGACTAGCACACGACAGTTGCACCTATCAGGATGATGGATAGATACTTTATTTTGCGTCATTGGAGCTCTATACAGTAGTGCAAGACTTGTCAGACTGAACAGCAATCAATCCTCACACTCCCCCTCACTCGGCTTATTAATTCAATTATTCAAACAGGTAAATATCTTACACCCCTCAAAGTGGGAGTCATCAAACCTCTTTACAAAAATGGGGATAAAACAAAAATTCTGAAATACCGCCCAATAACATCAAGTTCAATATTATCAAAAATTTTCGAAAAGTTCATAAAATCCAGAATGGAACGTTTTTTATCGAAGAATGAGATTTTATCTGCAAATCAGTTTGGATTTAGAGCGGGACATTCAACAAAAGTTGCAATTCGCCTAGTCACGTCAGGAATCTATAGAAGTCTGGAGGGTGGCAAACCTGCACTGGCTGTATTTCTGACTCTTGCGAAAGCATTTCATACAGATCAACATTGGAAATTGTTAGAAACACTTTATGACGCGGGATTCAGAGGCACAGCACTCGATTTGATGAAGGGCTTCCTGAATGACAGAGTACAACAACATGTCGAAATAAATGATAAACTGAGTAATGCAGAAACTACTGAGTATGGTGTTCCACAGGGTACAGTTCTGAGACTCATTCTCTTTCTAACGGACGACAGGGTCGTCTTATACGAAGCAGAAACATGGGAACAATTGAAGAAAAAAGTCCAAGAAGATATGAAAAGGATTTTAAAAGCGTTCAGTCAGTTTTTACTTGTAATGCTGATAAACTCCCAGAATTTGAATAGCTTGTCATCTCAAACGATAAGAAAGAAGTAGAAATAAAAAGATAAGATGAAGTAAGATAACTTGGATTAAATATCGACAAACATATGAGGTGGAATATTCACATTCATCGAACGATACAGTCACTGAGATCGATTTTGTTCAAATATTTCAAGGGTATCTTAGATGAAATCCACTTGAAAATGATGTATCACTCTCTGGTAGAATCGCGGTTAACCTATGGTATCATTGCATGGGGCACTGCTTCTGCAAATCATATAAAACAGCTCGAAGTCATTCAAAAAACATTTTGAAAATTATCTACGTTACACCACAACTTTATCCGTCAGATTTGCTTTTTGTAGAATCAAAAATCCTCGATATCCGACAAAACTACTTATCAGAGCAGTAACTGAAAAATATAAAAATAGAAGTTCCTCACCTTCAACTGACCATAAATACAATACAAGATCCGGAATGGAGAAAAAATTAAAGATAACTCTGCAGACAAAAACAATAGGTCAAAGAAGTTTTCCCTATGTCTTTTCAATACTCTTCAACAAACTCCCAGATGAAATGAAAAATAACAGAAATATATATTCTTTTGAAAAAGCAACGAGACAATTCTTACTTGAAATACCAAGGATTGATATTCATCTCCTGATCGACCTATTGAAAACAAGCAATTGAATTATACACTGAGACTGATTGTGCTTGTTGCAATTTGATATCGAACTCTGTCATTCATTCATTTACTCAACTAACCCTAAAATTATGAATTTTTAATCTGTTTAAACTGGTAATCAACAAATATCATTCAACATTTCATTGTACATTTTATACACTTTACATTTTTCATTATACATTTTATACTTCACCTGTTACAATTTTATTTTTTGAAGGTACAGTGAATTTTTATAGTTCACAGTTTACTTTCTATACGTAATCCTGTAGAATTGACTGTTTGTATTATTCACGCTGTACTTTTCTCGTTTTTATTGTTACTATTGCTGTTGTTTTACCTTTTATTACTTATAATGAATCATTTGGCATCGATTGTGGTGAAAATAGGGCCAAATCTGATTTCTACCTCCATAAGATAAATAGCTACCGTAGGGAATCATTTCTTAGTGTAAGAAAATATATGATAGATCCAACATATTTCGAAAATATAATTCAGTTGTGAAAATCCCAGAATCAAAATTGATGTCAATTGATAATAGAACGCGATATCATTCTGACGATGATGAAAACAGACTTCACCATGAATGACCTTTCTCAACTTACTTGGGTAGAAGTTATATTTCAGTGATTTACTGATTGTTTTCCAGTAGTTTTCAGTTACCTTTATTGACTTCAGCATTAGTGACAATGATTGTTACTTTCCTTAATGAAGCACCTAAAAACGATGATATAAAAGCATGGAATGAATTTTTTTCAGGTGATTGTTATCAAACGCCTATAACCTACGAAACTACCATTCGACGTGCAGGAAATGTGACAGTACGTTACCAGAATCATAGAGTGCGTATTGGTAATCTCTCCGAGGAATTTTTCCAGTTGAAATTGCTCATTATCAACAATGCGAGATATCGATAATTTGAGCTTACGATTTTTCAGGTATATGTCAACGCACCAGGGGTTTTATACAACTTGGTCCAGTGGAAGAACGATGAGATTATTTCGTGTTGTACAGAATTGAGAAAAACGAAATCTGAAGTTTCACAGCTACTGGTGGAATAGTTTTTATTTTGATGTTCGACCCAATCATCTGGATAACATAATTTTCTCACTCATAATATCAAAAGAGCTTGGATATTCCCGGAAATTTTCTAGAGGGCAGAAATATTTTTATATTTTTTTAAATACTTTTGCCCGAAAAAAAGTTTCCAGGGATAATTTAAGCTTGCCTGGTATTCGGTAAGAAAATTTCAAACAATAATTTGGAAAACAATTATTAATACAACCTGACATTTCGAATTAATTTCTCTGATTGTCAAGTTGGTCAGGGTATTGCTGTTTTTGACATATGTTGATTTGTCATTTTTGTTTAGCCGGTTCTGTCAGAAAGCTTGATGACTACTAGTTAAAAAAATCATATAGGTAATTCCACCATATTTAGTTGAATAAAAAAAAATTACAACTTAAGTTAAACCAAATGCTGAAACTCAGATGGGTTCCAGACCAGTCTATCGTACCTTGGTAATTTTAGTGAACTAAAGGTGGTAGATATATATATATATATATATATATATATATATATATATATATATATATATATATATATATATATATATATATATATATATATATATATATATATATATATATATATATTTTTTAAAGTAACATTCCGGAATTAGAAAAAAATCATATGTAGGTTTACCTACCATATTTCTTTAAATGAAAAAAATGGCTGATCAGTCATCGGAGTGTAATTCAAGATGTATGAGCCTCTGAAGAAGCTAGCCACTCGCGCTAGTGTAACGTTAGGAAGAAATTCCAAAAAACGACGGCCTCCAAACCCGAACCAAAGTAGTGATATTGTGGCATTTTGTTCGTTGAAAAGTAGAGATGTGAAATTTTTAAAATTAAAAAAATTCACTGTTATTTAACCTCTCTTATAAATAACTATTGATTAATCACGATTTCTATATATCTCATTATCACGTAAACGCGCAATTGCCAATACATATTGAATGTCAAATCTATAATTTCTCTTTCCTTGCCTCAAAATAGTTGCGGAGGCCGCCGCAGTGGCAAATCTTTTGCAAATCGAAGCTTGTGTTCGGAAAAGTGTAAACTCCTCCTCCTAGATTTGGGTGATAGTTTGAATTATTTTATCTTAAAAATGGTGGTTCATTTCATAGGGAGATTTTTTCTAGCAATGAATTACGATACTTTTTTTACAGAGTACGTCCGACCTATAGGGATTCAAAGAGCGCATAATGGGTTTATCCTGCCTAAGGAAGCTATTGTGGGGTGCAGATTGAAAAATATGGACTGTATTCCAATATCGAATCGAAAAGAACGAAGTGAAGTCAAGAGAAAACATTAACCCTGCTTTCAACGCCGTTGGTTGTAGGGCTGTATTCCTTGGGGATGGACAGGCCTGCCGTAACCTTCACTTCAAAACAGGAAAAAACGATGGAAGCACCAAATGCACGATATAAATTATAATAGTTATAATCGATTCAAAATGTACGAGCGAAACGTGCATTAACTTGGTTTTCGAATAACTGCTAAAATTATTTTCTCAGCTCAGTCAATCCCAACTTCACCATACTTCGCGTAAAAAAAGAGCCAAATGAACTCATATATGAACAAGAAATATAATAACGTCAAATAAAGTGAATATAATATTGGTAATAATGGATCAAATTACAAACAATTGATTAAAAACGAAACAGCTATTGAATAGCGAAACACGTGTCGGGTTTTGTAAAATTTGTTTTTGAGAATCGTACAGGAAAATGTGATAGTTTTGATTCAGGCATTGAAATCCAATGGACATTTCATTTCTGTTCGTTCCATGAAGCTCCATGTCTCTCGATCACTTGAAGGGATTCATAAGGCACTCATTTTCCATATATCCGCGGTAACGCTTTCCTTTCATCTCAAACATCGAGGCAAAGAAGACAGACGGAGCGGCCAGCCGCGTCACATGCAAATTAATCAGAATTCAGCGGGAATCCAGCAGGCACGTAAAACAAATGCCAGCCGCACGGACGGCTGACTCTCGTCCGTGACGCGTGCTCCTTCAAGAGTGAATCTGCCTTCCTGACATTTCCTTTGACAACGACAACAGCACCGGTGGTCGTCCGATGCGACCGCTGCACAAGGACAGTGTATTTCCTGGTGGAAATGGACGCGGGAAGGTACGGAGTTACGATCAGGCATGTTGCAGGAAAATTGTTCTATAATATCATACATCATATTGATAGAACCGCCATTTCAGATTTGTCCAATTGATATGGATCAACCCTTTGAAAAACATGATTTATATTGATCAATTAACATAACACATTCAATGATGAAAATCAATCACATTTCTTGAAATTCGTCCTGCAGGATGTTGAAACCACTGTAATACAGACACCCTAAAACTTTTGAAATGAAATATGTTTTCGAATTGCCCAAATTACATCGTGTTCGCTTATAAGAGCAGAACAAACAATTGTTATCGGTCTTCAAGCACAAGCCAACTTTGCAAATGGTGCATTTCGATGTGGTTGTGATGCATTATGTCAAGAGGAGCCGTACATAGGCTACTTGTGGCTTGTATCTATTCTTCTTCATGCCAGTTTGTCTTCCAGATATAATTTTTTTTTCAGTGCACCGATGAGTACAGAAATTATTCTTTGGTGAAAGTTTTTCAAAGTAAGTTTTTGTGTATATGTGTATAAAATGGAGTAATTGACAACTGTGGCGTCAAGAAAATGTTGTAATAATCGATGTCACCATTGCATAACTTGAGAGGTAGTTCATTCAAAGAGTGGCTGAAACCGGAATTTTGATTCAGTTAAAAACTATTTATGACCAATTCATTTCATCACAGCGGTTTCACTGTGAAACCCCAACCTGAAACTCATCAAACGTTAAACAATATGTTTTGCATATTTGTTTGAAGGCCGTCGTTTTTTTGGAATTTCTCCCTGACGTTTCGTTGGCGCGAGTGGCTAGCTTCTTCAGAGGCTTATATATCTTGAGTTAGACTCCGATGGAGGATATGGATTCAGGTGAGCTGGATTCAGAGAATTTTCATTAATATTGATTGCCGTAATTACTGGAATCGGAGAAGTATCATCAGCATCAACTGCCGCACTACCTGCAGGCATGTTATTTGTTATTTTTGATCCTCTCAAAAAGGGATTCCATATTCAATTGAGGTTCACAGCTTCTCCTTTCCTGTTGAAATTATACGTTTGTTTGTGGATCTCCATTGCCTCCCGTATCAGTCGACTATGGTTTCCCTGAATAAACGATGAGATTGGAACCTTTGGTGTAAAAGTTGAAAACTTTTCCTAGAGATCAATTACCCTAACATCAAACTGATATTTTTGCCCTCGACGCGCGTTCGCTAACATGGTGAGCATTTTCAGGAGAAGAAAATTGATACTGATCATCAAGAGTATCAATTTTCTTCTCCTGAAGATGCTAACCTTGTTAGCGAAACGCGCGTCGAGGGCAAAAATATCAGTTCGGTGCTAGGGTAATTGATCTCTAGAATATGGTATCCCTGGTTGGGGGAAATGAGTTTCGCGTTTTCAAACAGAATCTTGTGATTTCACTCACTGAGTGCGTGTTCCGCCACAGCTGACTCGTCAGTTTGCCCTAGTCTGCAGTTTTTTTCATGCTCTTTCAGCCTACTTCCCATAGATGCATATCTTCCCACAGGTGCACGGTATGCGATAAACCCCTGCTGCTGACAGTGGGTCTCTTGTCTTCAGCTGACCTGAGGCTTTGTTGCATCTTCCGGGTGGGTTTAAGAACCGTTTTTATGTTGTTTTCCCAAGAGTTTTCCATTTCGGTCTGTGACCCTCGGAATATAAGGACGATAAGCGTGTGTAACTATCTGAGCGTCCTCTCTGTTTTGAACCGCGGACTTCTTCAGTTTCATAGCCCTATTGATCTCGGGTACACTGTATCCATTCGATCCCAAGGTCACTTGAAGATGTTCCAATTCTTTCTCCAGATGCTCTGGTTCACATATTCTTCCAGCACGTTCCGTTAGAGTAGGTATGACTCCTCTCTTTCGCCTCGGATGGTGGTTCGATAGTTCGTGCAGGTACCTATCCGTGTGTGTAGGTTTTCGGTTTAGTGTGCGGGTTAGTCTGGCACCACATCGTTCAATCAGTACGTCTAAGAATGCTATCCGCTGGTCCTGTTCAGTCTCCATGGTGAACTTGATGCTGGGATGTTGAGCGTTCAAGTGGTCTAGGAAAGACCGTCCCTTCCATGTCTCCAGATGACGAAGGTGTCTTCCACGTAACGTAGCCATAAGGCTTTAAATCAAAGGCGTCGATTGTTTCCTTTTCAAAACGTTCCATAAAAAAGTTGGCCATAATGTGACGTATTATCCATGTTCAGTGATGCTATAATACTACAATAAATGAATATAATCCGTAACTCGCCAATAAAATATTGTAAAAACCAGTAATTCTACCAACAAGATTTGAACTAGTTATCTACCATCAATTGAAAAGTAAACAACTGGCCTCACGGAAGTTTAATTCAATTTTGCGTCGATTTGTGGATGAGTATATGCAATATATGTATGGATGTTTCCTCTGGAAAAAAAAATCACTAGTGTAAGTATATGAAACAATTAATTATCAGGGACAAACAGACTCCAAAAATTTCTAGCAAATGGGACTGCCCCCTGATGACGCGACGTGGAGATCAATTCATTACCAACAAACACAACTTCCACAGCCACTAGGTCATTAAGTTGGTGCCAAAACATCATTTTTTCCTCTCCTTTCCATCGAACCGCTATATAAATACTCCCAATCTATAAAATCGCCTGGCGCAAAAAACTTGCCAGACCGAAGTTATGAAGTTCGGTGTTTCATATGTATGAACTGCTCAGAAGTTTAAGAATTCCTCGGCTTGGGATTTTAAAGTTGGGGAAAGTGCCTTCGGCTCTGGCTTTGGTGAGTGAAAAATGGCCGCAAAAAACCATTCCATAATGCGTTTTCATCCCGTTAAGTGAGTGCTACATGCCTAATTGAGAAATTAGGAGGTAATCTGGGCATTTGCATGAATTTCAACTGAGTGGTTATGAAATAAGTTTCATCTGCTTTGGATATTCAATTTTCACTGAGGAAGCTTTGCATAATACAAACATTCGCACTATCGTATCTCGGATTCTGAAGCTAAATTTATTAAATTGCACCTGAAGATTCATTTACTTTTCCTGGAATGAAATATGGATCCGATTAAATTTGGAACTTATATATGGAAATATTCAACTCAGAAAAGTTCTGCTGGGTAGCTCTGATGGACCTTTTATGTTTCTCTCGCCTCAAAAACTATATTTTCTTTGGGATGAGAAAATGGAAATTTCACAGGTGGCTAAAAAGAAAATGCAGTGAAAGAAAGGAATGTGGTAACCTGAACCAATAATCGCTGAACTCCTGAAGAGAAAAGCACTATTGAAAATGAAAATTCATCGCAGTATCTGACATCAATTGGTGCGGAATGTAGTAACACATAACATTATCAGTACTTTTCAAGAGTCTTTATTTTCTCTTTCTTCGTAGTGTTTGTGGATTCTCGTACTACCACAATCAGAAAAATTAGAAATAATATTGAAATCTATACAAGTGCAGGAGGGCAGATTTCTAATCTACCCCTAAAAGTTGAAGAGTCGATTAAAAACAGTCTCAATGAAAGACGTCCTCTCAGTCAGCAACTACTCGTATAACTTGAATTTGAATTCATAACGTTTTTTCAAAACTTGTTCACAAATATTTTCCTTCTGGGGTGCTTCACGAAAAATTGTCCGGCTATTACTCTCCCTTACCATCATTTGAGTGTAATTCCATTCCACTGTGTGATCTCCATCGGCAGTGAGAATATGTTCTGATAAAATCAGCAATCTGTCTGTTCTTGATGTATATCATGTGTTCACTCTTTCGCACTTTCAGAGGTGTTGACGTTTCACCTATATCTTTTTGACCGCACGAAAAAGAAATTCGATGAACACAATCCTAGTTTCTTTTTCTGTTATTTCAGTTGGTTTTGTTTGTCAATATTGAACGTTGATGTATTTGTTGTTCCGAATGTTGTTCGAACATCATTCTCATTGCTGATCCCTTTTATCGTTTCGGGCAGTCAAGGGACATAAGGTACAATGTTTGTACAAGGATGTGTAGTGTGTGCAGGTCGTATGTCTTCACTGTGGGGTGTGTTACGATTTTCAATTTCATTCCTATTGAATGAAAAACAATGAATATAATCTCTTCACTGATTTTATCTGATGAATTGCATACTATATTATGGTTCAATCATCAAGATATTCCACACAGTGAGTACAACCCGCACAATATCAATACAAAAATACAATATCCAAAACAGAAAACACTTCACATTCAATTCTGACACACACTAAACCAACTACTATAACAGAGAACACAAAGATTTGAATTTTCATAGGAATTGAAAGAATCTTTTTTTATCATGCTGTCTGAGAATACTTGCAACGAGTACAGTCTTGAAACATGTCAAATCCCAGATTTTCGACAGATTTCAGAAATCGAACCTAGAATGTTGATTTTTCGGAACAAGTTTTGAAAACGAAATCGGATTCGGTTTCCAAAACGTTAACAACGGTAAGTATTTTGATTTGTTATTTTTTTTCTGTGAATGAATCAAATATCTACGGATTATATACACATATAAAAAGTGGCAGTATAGTGTTTGCTAAATATTTTATTCTTTTTGTAGAAGTTTTGTATTCTTTTTGTAATGACTTGGATAAAAACGCAGAAAATCAATATCTTGATATTTCAATAAGCCTGTGTCATTAGGTTATCGGATAATTATTCCAATATAGCGAATAAATTCACAACCAATCATGTGCTCCCATACAGTGCTCTTATATAAAGTAATTCGAACCTCTGCTCGAGAAGAAAAAAAAATCATATACTATAAAAATAAATTGATTCCCCTGTACATCAAAGGGATCGTAATAAGAAGTAGGTCAAAGGAAGACCCACGATGACAACTATTCGCAGTACATTCTGTTGTCGGGGCAGAGGCCCAGGCCCAATCTATTTTGAATGCCCAGGGGTGGTACAAAGCTCGGATTTTTCCATCCTGAGGGACAATTCGTCTTGGCCTGGAGGAGAGCTGAATAAATATCCGTTCTATTTTCTCTTCTACTCCACGTCTAAATGTCACGATAATAGAAAACTTCTCCGAAGTTGAGTGTTATTGAATTCGCAACTGTTTCCAATGTTGCTGACGGTGAACGGATAACTAGATGATTTCCTGGAGTGATGCTTTCAGTTTCTGGTTGCAGTTTCGTGAAGCTCTTTATTCAATTCGCTTGCATTTATTCAGGGAACTGTCGTCTGAAAACTCTATAAACAAATTTAACCTCTCGGAAAGTTTCGTATTTATGTTTATTTCTCGAAGTGACACTATAAGAAATGTTTCAACAGTCCTATTGATATAACGTGACAACTTTTGATATAGTTGGTTCACTGATATGTGCAAATCAGCACGGTTCATCTGTGGAAGGTCTACTAACAGCAACTCATTTCTTTCTAGTAATTCCATTGCGAATGGTATTGAAAATGTCAAAGTCACCTTATGCATATACATGTAAACTTTTCGATATAGTCGCTGAACTTGAAAACTGGCATTTTTCAAATCAAACCATCTAAGAACAATTTATTCAAGCCAGTCCCAACTTTACCTACGCAGTGAATTCATGGATTCCAATAATTGAAAATGAAAGCTGGAACTTGAAGGATATGCAGGATTGTTTCATGTGAAGAACCCGGTACTATCACCTATCGAATATAGTTCAACGCCCTTCGAAGTATTACCTAAGGAGGTAGTTGTTTTCTGACGGGTGTTGTAAGTCTATCAATATATTTCGAGAAAGAAAATTCTTGTATTTCCTGCAGAAATATATTTTTCATAAAAACAAAGTAGAGCGCTTTCGATTAGAATAGTATTCATTAGTGCTACCTGATAGTGAGTAAAGATTGAAAAAAAAATAATAAATAACAGACAGTTGGCTGTATAATGTAATATAAGTCAATTTTGAAAGATTCTCTGCAATTGAAAAAGATATTTGGAAATCATAATAAGAGGTTACTTACTCGCCAGGTATACAAGAATTACAACCGTCAAAATAAATGTCTGTGAAGGACTCAAGTATTCAAAAAACTTTTGAGAACATATCGAAGTTCATTTATTATCCTGGATATAAAATGTTAAGATATCGTGGAAAGTTTTTGAATCTGTATTTGGGCTGGAGATATGATTGTTGAGCCTGAGGTTCTCACCAATGGCTGATATTTTGCTAGGATTTTGATGTTCTGTTATGCGAACCGTCAAAGGTCTCCAAGTAATTTGTAAGTACCACTTTCTGGAAGTTAATCGATTTTGTCTTTTATGTTGGTGGAGTTTCTGTTCAAACTATCACTGAATTCAGAAGAAATTTACACGCTGTCTGGGTTACTTTTCGATACAACCAGGTATTTTATTAGAAATAGAATAGAAGTAGATAAACTCAATGAATACTTTGTTAACTCTATTCCCAAAATGACACCTGATCCCGCAGTAATCTCACATTATGAAAATAATATACATGCCGAAGTCACTTCGCGTTTATGTTTCAAGCCAGTAGAGGAACAAGAAATTTTAAATATCATTAAAAATCTCAAAAGAATCTCAAAAGTAAAGCTACAGGCTTGGATGATATTAATATTCTGAGTATACAACTTTGCATTCCATATATTCTGCCTTTTCTTACACATGTAATTAACTATTGTTTCCGACATTCGGTATTTCCTGCCATTTGGAAAAGAGCAAGAATAGTACCCTTACCAAAAACGTCGACTCCAACTAGTTATAACGATATAAGACCGATAAGTATCTTACCAACTATGTCGAAGATACTTGAAAAATCAATTGAAATCCAGCTATCTGAGCATTTGGCTAAAAACAAAATTATTCCTATTAATCAGTCAGGCTTTAAGAAGAATCACAGTTGTTGCACTGCACTTTTGAAAATTACCGATGATATTCTCAGGGCAAATGATACCGGTAAGATCACCATTTTAGCCTTATTAGATTACTCAAAGGCTTTCGATACTCTGAATCACGAAATACTGCGGGCGATGTTGAGGTTTGTGGGTCTTTCAACAAATGCAATTAGTCTCATCATGGATTATTTGAGCCATAGAAAACGTGCAGTTAGCTATAATGGCAAATTGTCCGATTTTCTGATAAATAGTGTTGGCGTCCCGCAGGGCTCAATTCTTGGTCCGCTTCTCTTTAACCTTTACATTTCAAATTTCACCAAGATACTCACATCCTGTAATCATCATTTTTACGCTGATGACACCCAATTATATATATCATTCTATCCAAAAGAATACGCGAATGCAGTTTCTACTCTGAATTACGATCTCAACAACTTATATACATACTCATCGCAGCATTGCTTGTCTTTAAATCCGAAAAAATCGACGGCAATTTTATTTGGAAAAAGAGCAGATCGCCTTAAAGTTATCAATTCAATCAGAGAACACCAAATACGTATCAATGGGGAACTAATTGAATTGGCGGAATGTGTTAAGAATTTGGGGGTGTATTTAGATCAAGACTTGAGATTTACTAAACATGTATCCGTTTGCTTACAGCGAGCATATACCAGCCTCAAACTCATTTACCAAATGCGTCATCTACTAACTAGATCTGTAAAAATATTATTATGTGAAACTTTGGTATTATCGAAATTAAATTATTGTGATATTTTATACAGTAACTGTCTCACCAGCCTGGATGAAAGTAGGATTCAAAAACTTCAAAATTCCTGTATAAGGTTAATTTTTGGCATAAGGAAATACAATCACATCAGTCACTTATTCAAGGAAATCTAATGGTTGAAAATGAAACATCGTAGACAAATACATTCTGCATTAATGTACTACAAAATCCTCAATGAAAAAACACCGCCATACCTGTATCAGAAGGTGAAGTATCGGACTGACGTGCACCACCTGAATGTGAGATATAAGGGAAGGCTCACACCACCTCTCCATAACAGTGCCCAATTTGAGCGATCATTCAGCTACGACATTGTGAAAGTAATTAACTCCCTTCCATCAAATGTCAAAGTGTCCATTGGTATGAAATCTTTCAAAAGTAAACTGTTCGATCATCTATTATCACAGTGATCATTGTATTATTTTGGCAATTGTGCTTTATAAGTTAATAATTCATAAGTGTACATCTTCATCTTTGTCTATCTTCAGGGGTTAGGTGGAAGAACAGGCATTCAGTTTCACAACTGAATGAACTGAACCTCGCCCAATTTATTATTTTGCTGTTGTTTCAAACTATATATTTGCTAACTAATAAAGGCCTTTATTATTATTATTATTATATTATAAATCATCAGAGGGAGTGATATGAAACGTAAAGGGGTATCTCCTTTGGGGTAAGCAAAGGTGAATTATTTTTCATTTGTTATTTTCTGGATCAGAGTATTGATTCAATACAAATTTCTAGAAATTGAAGGCGACCATTTCAAATTGATGGGGGTGTTTTTAGAAACTGGAAACCTAGTCAATTTGTGTCGGTTTTCTAATAACATAAAAAATTCATGTTATTATTTTTATGAATTGTGAAATCTGAATAATTCAATTTGATATTTGATTCTACATTCTATAGTGATGTTGTTATTAGAGTGAACTTGGTTTATTATTCCTAGATATTATTAGAGGTGTCAATGTTGCCATTTACAAAAATCGGACAATTATTAACTTCAACAGAATGGAAAGAAGGTGTGGGGGGGGGGGGGGCGGGGGTTGTTGGGGGGTTGGGAGGTTTGGTCCTTCGGGGGGGGGCGGGGGGGGGGGTTGCCGGGGGGGGGTTGGGGGGGGGGGGGGGGGGGGGGGGGGGGGGGGGGGGGGGGGGGGGGGGGGGGAGGGGGGGGGGGGGTTTAGAAGTTTTTTATTTTTTTTGATTGTGTTTTTGTGTTTTTTTTTTGGGTGTGTTTTTGTTTTGCGTTTTGGGTGTGTTTTGGGGGTGAGGGGGGGTGGGGCGGGGGGGGGGGGGGGGGGGGGGGGGGGGGGGGGGGGTGTGGGGTTTTTGGGGGGGGGGGGGGGGCGGGGGGGGGTTTTTTGATTTTTCAAGAATTGGATTGAGAGTTTTTTTTTTTTAGGGTTTTGTTTTGGTAGGATTCCGGGGTGAGTCGTTGGGTCAGTCCAACTATTTAAAACCGTTCCTCGACTGTTTTCGTTGTGAACCCGAACACACCCGATATTACTGCCGCTAGAACAGCTGTTTTGGTGTGTACTGCGCAGAATCAATGAATTCCTGGTCGAACTTGATATGCTTCCAGGGCCTCTAGATTTGAGATAAATTCGTTTACGTATTTGTGTTGTGTGGCATTTCAACACATCTCGTCCATATCGCTCTACGTCACTCTATTCGAATGAAAATGTATTCACAAGACTCAAAATTTGAACCTCAGGGGCCTGATTTTCAAATCAGGTGAATTCTCACAATGAGAGAGAGGCGACTGTCTTTTTCTATCTCAAACGACTTTTGCTTATATAAGGATAGAAAGAGACATCTGAATTCTCTCTTGATGGGAGAGTTCACCCGATATGAAAATCAGGCCCCAGTACATATACACAATCACTTCACATACACACTAGAAATGCTGGTTCAGATTTCAGTTGATAATTCAGGTATGGAACCACTAAAACCGTATGCCCTTTTACAGGGTATTTAATTTTTCAATTATTCAATGATATACATGATGGCATTCGGTTAGCGATCGTCGAAAATTAATATTCAACTTCAATTTTGATTTTTGAGGTTCGGAACCACGGTAAGCGTATGCCCTTTTATTATACAATAGATTTTGGTATTGTCTAATGATAAAGTTAATGGCATACGGTCAGTGATCATCGAAAAGTCATTTCAAATTTTTACATCTTTTGATACGTATGCCACTACTTTAGGACCGCACGATCTCTATGCCGAAGCTACATATGATAGCATTGATTACATTTTATCATATTTGCTAATGGCATATAGTTAACGATCATAAAAAATAATAATAAATTTTCGACAGATGTTTTAGAGGTTAGGAAACACTTGGAACCAGCTGATCGGTATGCCGTTTGGCATAAGTATATGTTACATCACAAATAAAACAAATCTCTTAGAGGCATACGGTCAGCTATCATCAAGAAGGGTAACAAGTGTCTGCAATTTCAAGGGTTCATTATATCCCTTAGGAACCACCCTACACGTATGCCGACCTTTTTCCGCTAGATTATTTTTTCGTTAACTTTCTTCTCATTACCTTGGCATACGGTTAACTATTGTTAAAATTCATCATATTTTTGTTACAACATTTTCCGGAATTTTCCAACTATAGAACCAGGATGCAAATTTCATTTCAAATTGAGCATGATTGATACATATATTCTAGTCGAATCTTCAAAGGGCATACGGTCAAGGATCGTTCAATTTTTTATACCACGGGCTGACGGTCTATTAATAGACCATTGTACACACAGCTAAAAATCAAAACGAATAACAAAAGCCCCATTCATCGAACGGCGTCAACACGAAAAATAATTGCCCATCGTACACGAAATGTATAATTTCCACCCACTATTGTTCAATTATTCCGAGATTATACACATGTGAGCACAGACAAAGGTCGGTCCATTCTCCAGAGTCTTCACGTCTAGAAGAAAAAGAACGAAAAATGCCGGAGCTTTATAAAGACCCACGTAATTCTCACGCCTACGAGGCATGTAGCCCCTCGATGAACCAGGGTATTGATAGATGGCTGTGCTATGCAGTGGTTCTAGAACAGGAGCGGGTTAAAGAATTTGAAAAGAGAAGGGTGTTCGAAACATATGTGTAAATCACATGATCTTGTTTTATGATTCAATTCCTGAAGCAGAGTGAATTGTGTCTTAGTTCCACAAAAAAAACAAGATCATGAGGATTTGGTTCACAATTTCATTGTAACAGATAATTTGAGAGTCTATGCCTATATTCTTCTATCTTATCTGATCTCATCTAGATCCCCGAAGTATCATGAGAATATACCCAATACTAATCTCCTTCAACCCCTGAAAATGTTCTAATAGTTTGTTGGCATTCTCTTATTTTATTTATATCCTACCATTTTAACATGAAACTCATTGTTATAGAACCCTGATGATGAATTTATTAAAATTCGAAACGTTGGCAAAGAAACAATAGGATCTTCTCTAATCAAATTGATCCCAATCCCACCAATACCACAATTGAAGAATTCAATTCTGAATCACCAAACCTACCAAAACTGTAAATATAATATTTACAATCTATCGGGTGTAAAAAAATACCGTATGCAACTCTCATTTAATGGTTATCACATTATCCCTGCATAATATACTATTATTCACAGTTACAACAAATTACAAATGATTGAAAGGATTAAGAAGTGACTAAATCATTCAACTCACGAAGTGGACATTCATTGGTTTGTGAGAGAAGACAATAGAGTATTAAACACGCAGTAGTAGTCACAAAATCAGGTACATATTTTAGTCGAATATCAGATATATCACAATATAAAATAAAATTCAGTCACGAGTTATAACAATATCAAAATACATAAAAATCAACTATGAGTTTTGGTAATTGTTGAATACTCCTGAAAAAGATTTCAATTTCCTTTTGAATCTAAGTATCTCGGTAATCGATTAGAATATTCTTCGCAAACATCAGTGACTCTGTTATCATCAAGATACTTTTTTTTCATACGTCCTGTATATTGAAACTAACCGTGTCGCACCTATAATTGATTGTGATCTGAGGTTCTGATGTTTTATGTTTGTGTAGCACATGTTGATGAGACAAAAACTGTTGTCGAATCTACAATTATTATTTTTTGGTGGATCCAGCTTGTTTATTGTTTGAATATAGTTTGAACGGTCCGCAGTGGGGGATTTTTCGAAGCCAGAAGGCAGTCTGTGAAAAGAAGTTGTTACTGCCGTCCTATCAGTGTTAACTGGAGTTATTGGCAATGATTATCCAAGCATGCCCCTTTTCCTTCGAATATAAAGAAACAAATCGTGGGAAGAACATATAACTGTTACTGTCCATATGAAAAAATACTTACTTTTGGTGTCGGCGGCAATTGAAGTAGAATATTAGTAAGGGAATGATTTTCGGAATTCGATTAGTAGAAGAACGTCAACCTGAATGTAGAAATGTTAGTCACAAACCAATTTTTTTGCAGATATTTGTTCTGTGTTCAATTTAAATGTTTCTCGGAGTTGAAAACTTTCAAAGAAAAGATTTTGATAAAGAAAAATGCGAGAAAAAATGTAAGATTCAAATGAAATTAGCGAAACTTTGGCAAAAATCCCAGATTACGAGAGAAAATGTGATATCGCTAAAAATGGCTATGTCTCGAAAAGAAAGTAGATTGCGACAAGACAAATGTTAAATTTGGATAGCGGAAAAGTAGTATTTCAAAGAAAATGAAAAAATATCTAAGTGCGGCCCATTCACAGCTTCGTAAATATCCAACTGTCTGTACTTTTGTTATTTCAGTTTGAGCTAGATCCGAACCTGCTCCATCTCGTGCCATTCCACTGCCCACTAGAAGTCTTAAACTGATATTTCCTTTTCGTATGCATGCACCCAAAGCCGTTTTGGGAATTTCGAGTCGAGTAATTGCTTAATTACAATTCGGAAATGGCAATTAGTTTTGCTGTCCTTCGACAGGACTCGGCCGTGTAATTGTGGATAATGATAGTATGGGTGTAATGCTTAGAAGGGTCGGTGTTCCTACCAGAATGTTACTGATAGTTTAATTTTATAGGATCCAAATACCAGGGTCGATTGTTACTGGAAATTATACGTACGAAACCCTGATCGTCCAGTGTCCTGCGTGGACATTCACACAACAATTGGGATTTGAAGATAAGCTACACGCCTTCTGGTGAGTAGTTTCAAACAATGTCAAAGTGGTTCTTGATGTTGAAGTCAATGCGTTGTTATTCGAAACTTGGAATAAGACTAAGATTATTACTAATTCACATCAAGAAGAATTCATGGTAAACGTTCACATGAAATGTGAAAAAACACTGAAAACTGTAATAGTCGCTCACAAGATTTTACGCTTCGGAATTTTCAAACAACGTCAAAATCCTAACCTCATTTAGCAATCGTTGTCAAAGTGGTGCAGCTCAAACGATGATTTTGGAACTTTTCTTGTAAAAGTTGAAACTTTTCATAGAGTTAATTTACCTCAACACTAAACTGAGATTTTTCAACTTGTGATTCAAATAACAGATATAAAATTAATGATGGCTTCTCTTCCCAAAAGTGAATAATTTCTTGGTTTCTCCAAGATATGGCACTTTGCACACGAGTCAATTTGACGTTATTTATCTTCCAGATTTTTCCGACCGTAATCAGATTTTCGTAATGAAACGCGCCCCCATAATTTTGGCAGGGGACAAACCTTGAAAGGCCGTCCCTTCGAGTTCGCGAGTTTTCTTTTCCCTTCGAACTTTTTCTTGTTCGACTCCTAACCGTGTCTCTGGATCAACTACTAAGAGCGACTTTTTTGTCCACCCTCAATTCGAGCCAACGCCCGTCATTTTTTTGGCAGATTTTGCAAAAATTCATTTTTCTCGAGCCTGCCGCCCACACAGCCGTCGGCTGATCACACGCGCAGGCGATGTTTTGCCTATCAGAAAGTTTACACATTGAAATCTCATATCTCTTCTAGACTGAAACAAAGACTTCTTTCATTGGATGTTTCGTGAGAGGAATTCTCAAATGAATTTTTGATACATTGTATATGAAGCTTTCATATACAGGGTGCGAATACTTATATTGAGTTCACTTAAAAATGCTCAGCATTACACAACAAATATCTCACTTCTTCCAATATTTTTTATGAATGAACACCATTAAAAAATAATGATGCTTTCCACAAACACAGTCATTGAGTAACAAAGTTGTAAGTAGATTATGGGATACATCCACAGATGTGAGCGCCATATTTCGAAGATAATTGACGACATCGTTTCCAACCGTTCACGTGAGTCTTGCAAAATCCTCATTAAATTTGCTACTTCATTACTCCATCAATTAATTACGCTCCGCATACACTGAAGAGCGCTGATTTATTGAGAGTTTGCGATTCGGATTCCAGAATGTATGTGAACTATTCTGATTAATCATCGGATTCATTACCTGTCTATGTTTCAGCTCAATTATAGCCTGGATATCAGCAAACGTAACGCAAAATGTATTCATTGGTTAATGGTGATTAGTGATGGAGCTTCGTATCGGAATGATGCCCGACTACTCATTTGAATGAACTCCAGACGAAATTGTATCTGTGAATGATATGAGTTTGTTGATCCCAGAGTTTATACTTCGAGGTCCTTTCTCATTAGTTTCAACAATCTTTAGCTATAGTTTTGTCGTTCACAAAAAATCTGAATGAATTTTTCCTCGCTAAGTAATGTGGTATGTAATTTGTAATATAATGTGTTCATGTAATTTTATACGGAATGTTTTTTGATTTGGAAATCAAAGCGGATCTGTATATTCTTGTGGAAATATACATTACATTAATAATCAGTTTGGCTTTCTTATTTATTTATTCAGACATAATACATCCAACAGGCCTGAGCCCAATAACAGGAGAGTATAATAATAATCATCACAAGTCGAAGAAAATACAATATCAACTTCGGAGTACATGATATCAGTAATAACAAATTGAAGATTAGCTAAAAGTGAGTAAAGAGAGTGAAGGTTACATTAGATAGAAGTGGTATTAAATTCAATTATATTACAAATTTACGGGGGAATTCAAATGAAAAAAAGAAGAAATAAAAAAGAGAAAATCAAAAGAATATATATGGAGGAGTTAATTTGGAATAAGAATATACAATTGCTTTCTGAATTGATCCAAATTAGAAAAAAAAATGTCTACGGAAGGTACATTGTTGAGGCTTCTACACATAGATGAAATCGGACTATAGTAATGATGCTGCGAATTTGGCACTTCCATTCTAAAAGATAAGTGTGTCCTTGACGAAATACGTGGTGCATTGAAATTTAATAAAGATAGTAAAGTTGAAGGGTCAATTTGATTATTCATCAGTTTGTATACAAATATAATATTTGCTATTTCTCTACGTTTTCTCAAGCTAGCAAAGTTAAATTCTTCCAGTAGTAGATCATATTCATATTGATATGGTGGATAGGTGTGGTGTTTCTTGAAGTATAGAAATTTAAGAAATTTTTTCTGAACTGATTCAATGGCTGGAATGTATTTTATGTGACTAGGGTTCCACACTGCCCGACAATATTCAAGCTTGCTGCGTACTAAACAATAGTAGACACAGGAAATAACCCTGAGATTAGGAAATTTTTACAATTGCGGATTAGCAAACCCAGAGCTCTTCTAGAATTATTTATAATTTTTTCAATGTGTGAATTGAATGTAAGTTTGATATCAAAGAGAACACCTAAGTCCTTGCATTCATTCACACGCCTTAGGATACTGTCATCGATTCTATAATCATAGATAATGGGAGAAACTTTTCTGGAATAACTCATAATCAACATTCAGATGTAATTTATTCTCCGAGCACCAGTCCGATAAGAGATCCAAATCATGTTGAAGACGAAAACAATCCGAAAACAATCGGAGGAGTTTGAGATTTCTGTATAGATTTTCATGTCGTCTGCAGAGAAAAGTTTGCTCGACTGGAACGGCGTGCATATATCATTGATAAATATAAGGAATAGGACTCTCTATTTTGCTTTGTGTAGATATTTACTATGTGGGCTATTTTTTTGTCGAATTGTCCTTCGAACAATTCGTTCAGGCCAGTCTCAAATCTACCTACACGGTAGGTTTCGGCTGGCACCTGTCAGACATTGGATTACAACCGACCGGTGCCAGTGCAAGTTTCTTCAAAGAAGAAAATCCTGCATTTGCTTTTGGCGATACAAATGAAGGAATTGATTTTCGATTATATATATCTTCCTAGATTTGAGACTGGCCTGAGCGAATTGTTCGAAAGATGATTTGATTTAACGCCAGTCTTCAAGTAAGCCCACTGACTATGTCGAATGTTTTTACATTTTCCTCGCAGGAGGAATGGGTGAATTCGGTTTGTTTTTGGAATGCCTCGTTCATGGGTAGATGGCGCAATGACTTCGTGTTGTTCGCATCAGCTTTGTTCGGGGCTTGATACACTATGAAGGTTTTCGATTTTTAATTATGGGAAATCATCGACTTTATGTTGATGGTGGCACTGCCTTATACAGACGAGTGGCCAAATAGCCCTGAACCGGTCTGCCAGTGTGTCCGTCCCTATAATTCAAAATCAATTCCTTCAGTTGTATCGCCAAAAGCAAATGCAGGATTCTCTTCTGTGAAGAAACCTGCACTGGCACCGGTCGGATATAATTCAATGCCCTTCGTGGTATCAGCCAGGCGAGTAGTTGTTTTCTGATAGGTGCTAGCCAAAACCTACCGTGTAGGTAGATTTTGAGACTGACCTGAACGAATTTTTCGAAAGATAATTTGATTTAACGCCAGTCTTCAAGTAAACCCATCGACTATGTCGAATGTTTCTATCTATTTGTTTCATATGCTTAGTAAACTGATTGGGCAAGAAAAAGTGATTAATCCATAACACAGTGACCGTCGTGCCATATAGGCAATCTGTCTGAAACTAGCTGTTTTAGATGGACTCTCTCTTCCTTTTTGTGAATACGTCGAATGATATACACGTTCCTATCAAGAGACATTATTTGTATTTTTTTTTTTCATTTTACCATAGAAGTTGTAATTCATATTTTTATTCAGAGAAGAAAGCCAACAATTATGTACCTCAAACTCAACTTGAAAATTGTTTTTTTGCAACAAATGCTCAGATCACAAACACAGATTCTTAGTAGGGTTGAGCCCATATTTTTCGGATTATTCGCATATATTCTGTATTCCCATCGAGATTACCATTTTCTCTATTGACATTTTTGAAGTCACAAGTGCCATATAGCTAGACATCGTCGACATATAAAAGAATGTTCCAGTCGCTGTTAAGCAATCAACGTTCTCTGAGGTGAATATTACAAAGAGAATTGGCCCCCATAATACTTCTATGAGAAACACCACATCTCACTATAATGTTGTCTGAAGGAGATAATGTAATTTGTGAACCATTTCAATGCACTCACTTCTGATAAAAGTAATTTGTAGTTTACCATATCGAAGATCTTAATGTAGTCCAGAAAATCTGTATAGGTTGCTAAAAAGTTATCGATATTCCTGGACACATCGTTAGTTATACGCATCAGAACTATATGAGTCACGAAAATCTGACTGAATTTCTGAACTTATTTTATTTTTCTGTACACATGCCACTAAATAGTCAGCTAGGATTTTTTCTATTATCTTCGACATCGTCGGGAGAACAATAATTTGTCGTGTTTCAATTCGGTAGCCAGTAAAATTGTTGGTAGAGGAGTGATGTCAGCTTGCGAATGGAGAGAGCAATAAATAATTTCCACAAAAGCTTCATCACAGAGTCGAATACACAGTTCAGCATTCACCGATTGATTCCTTCTATACCAAATGCTTGTAATTTGATCGAGTTGAGAGTTCTGCAATAGTCTCCTTACTCTCTTCTCCGAAAGTACTTCACTCAATGTCCCTTCTATACCAAATGCTTGTAATTTGATCGAGTTGAGAGTTCTGCAATAGTCTCCTTACTCTCTTCTCCGAAAGTACTTCACTCAATGTCTTCTGTGTAGCAAGTTGAACAATATTGTGCTAACAGATCATCAGAAATATCACGTTCAATTATGGTTTATTAAAAAAAAAGATTTGATGACTGTTTTCTATTCCCGCTGTTATCTCATTAATGAGCTTGTGAATACTGCGATTGAAGAAATCTTTCTTCAGCTGATTTGGATTGTTCCAGTTCATTGTGACTTGATAGTGTGTGTAGGCCACTTTTTCGTTGCATATAGCTGCAGATGTGAAAATGATTTGGTTCATCTGTAACTGTTTATGTTTCCTTTGAGAATCTCATCATTTGAAAAATCAATCTTTCCATCAAATCATTTATCCGGTTCCAATACATTCAGAATCGCTGGCAAAGTGACCTTAGTTGAACATTGTATTATTTCTATATGTAATCTGTCAGGGGAATATTCCAGGAATGGTTGAATTCACAAAACACTAATCAATGCTGAAAAATCAAAAAGGAAACTTCCTTTGTTTTTATACCACTTACATTTGTAAAATACGTTACTGCAGTTTTATCCTATACGGACTTCATGAAACGAATACTGAGTTTATAGTACTCGTTTGAAAAAAACAGTTTTCCACAATTGTTTCGAGTTTCATAAAATGTGAAATCCAATTTGATTTAATTCTGTCGAATCGAAGTAGCTCATAAGGAAAATCTGCTCTCGGACAGGTTTCCGAAATAGTTATGATTTGATTTTACATTTGAGGAAAATGCAGTGTTACCAGCTCAATTTGTGGAAAGTGTTGACAGCAGTTCGGGTTGTTCCTGATTGTGTTGTTACCTTTCTAGAATAAGTCGAATTCAATACCATAATGTCTGTCCCACATGGAAGAAAGTCCCCAATATTGAATTCACCACAGCGAATATTTCATTAATACATCTGATCTACCAAACTGATACTACTTGCACTCAACCTGCGTTTCTGTAACAAGGTTAGGACCTTCCGGAGAAGAGAAATGATAATAAATCTGAAGAATGGCTAAGAACTATTTATATACTACAATCTAAGGAAGTGCACTACTTTAAAAGTTTCTCTCGGTCCAAATAGGACTACGGTTTTTAAATATTCGGGTTAACTTCTCAACATTAAACTAAATGCCCATCGTGACCATTCGAATTATTTTCACATTTTACCATTTCTAGATTCTCAGATACATCGAGCAACCTGGCCAGATCTTACAAGAAAACACCCTTTCGTATCTTTAATGTGAACGGTGTTCCTTGAAGCGGGTTTCTATAGCTCGTCGACTCTGGCCAATGTATTTCTTTCAGCGACAACTAGTTTTCATTTATCCCGATCTTGTCTGTTTTCTAATGTATTTTCTGGATTACCAAGGAGATACTGTCATTTGTAAGAAATCTTATGAGCATCTTCAAATATTCACTTTTTCGGAAAAATAGAAATTGTTCAATATCGTAGTAGTACCAATCGTGACAAGAAGTCAGTTCCATTCAAACCAATAAATAATAATTACTGAGAATATTCGGATGAAAAATTTTTCTTTGGGGCAATTGATCTTTGTTAAAAGTCGTTATATTTTCACCAAAGCTTCCAATTTTACCGATTAATCAATCTTCGTTGGAACTCTCGAATGTTGGCCGTTATAATATATTTCTGTAAACTCACTGTGCCATTGTTGAAACATTCAATGAGTATTCAAATACTCTTCCATTCATAAGGATAGTAATTCCTAATGCGTGCCACTACACCTTTTCAAATCATTAAATAATAATACCTCAACTGTCAAATGGATTGCTCACTCTGGACCCATTCAATTGTATCCGAAGACTTCGAGTATGACTCCCATTCTAACAATGCTCCGCACGCATTGTTGAGAAACAATTGAATGTGTACTTTTTCGTCGGATTTATGTGACACTTTAAAATGAGCACGGCCTTTTCATAATGATACATTTCCCTACTTCTTTGTGATTTCTTCGGCTTTTAGGCTCGCCACGGGGGTTGAATTGCTTGGGAATTTATATCTTCATTTCACTTTGGAAGTGTTTAATCCAGGATATCCTGGATTTTGTTGTCATCTGATATATTGCGTGAGGGAAAAATAAAAACGATAAAATCTGATATTTTTTTCCTCTAAGTTGGCTATTTTCCGACTCAACCTGCAAGACTTGACTTGCATCGAAGTCTAGAGTTTGATGTTGATCGATGAATATTTGCAGATTTTTCGAGGGTGGAAAATAGCTCTCTTCGTATTCTCTGACGTTTGATTAAGGTAAGTTTTGTGATCATACTGCAGGTACTGAACAGGGTATGCAGTGGACACTCTATATTTGACATTGAATGCGATCATTGAAATATTTTTCGATAATCTTTGAAAATAAAATCTAATGAATCATTTCAATATTCAGCCTGAATGAGAAGCTACCCAGATAGCAGTCGATATTCCATGAATATTCCTGCAATGTTTTTCTACGGATACTATATTTTTTTTATATAAATATGGCAGGAATATATTCATCCTTCGTAAAATATTTTCTGAAAATGCTTTGGAATATTCTAGGAATATTTCTCAAAGATAATGTTCTGAATATCCTGAATGTTCTTAGAATATTCGTAGCATACTGAATGGAAATGGCCGTCACTTGATGATAATCCATATTGACCAAATAATATATAGTTATCTGTAAGATTTTCACATATTGGGGTTTACTAGACTGCGACCCGTGTTTCGCTATACAATAGCTTCCTCAAGCGAGAACTTTAAACTAATTCCAACACTGTTACATTTCGAATATATACGACATTATATCGAACCATCAATGAGATAGATAGAAATGGTCCGACAACCACTCACTAAGAATAATGGTCCGACGTCACATCCTCATTAGTACAATTTCATGAAAAAAACATATTCAACAGAGGCGAATTATTCATCTCGGTCTGATCATTCATTAGGAACTGTGTATGTTTACAGTTATTAATTTCCAAACTCTCCAAGAGATTGAGTTTCAAACTCTTCCTTTGGAAATGAAGGATTTCAAATTCATCCTTGGATTCATGTTCCTCTGTGATGAGAAGAGATGCATACGCAGAATTTGTCTTGCCATTTTGGAAACTGCTCCTGTGTTCTCTTATGCATATATCAAATGTTCTTCTTGTTTGACTGACATAAAACATAGAACATGAATCACACAATCATCTATAAACCCCTGATTCTGTTCTTTTATCTTTGTTGTTTTTGACATAAGAGCTTCAATTATTCTTTTTTTTTATATGCAATTTTCAAATCTTTCTATTTCAAGATATTACAAAGTTTCTCACTCGGTTGGCCTAAATAGGTCAACGTTCTGTAATTCTTATCATATTTCGTTGTAATGGGGTAGATGTCTTTCAGGACTTGAAAACACAGCTCTTCGGACAATAAAGTGTCTACTAAATCACTATTATTATAACACGTAGTTCATAGCGATTTGTTTTATAATATTCAGTTCTTTTTCGAAATTTGTATCTGATAAAGGAACATTTACCAGTTAGTGAATCATACTGTTGAAGGCTGCCGTTTTATGTTGGTGGGGATGGGTAGATGAATTGTGAATTACAATATCTGTTTGTGAAGGTTTTCTAAAAATTGAAAAACCATGTTCATCCTCAATTTTTGCTTTAGTCAAATCCAGAAAATTGATTGCATTATTTCCTTCAGTCTCCATGGTAAATTTGATGGAAGGGTGTGTGCTGCTGTAATGTGGAATGGTAGAATTCAGTTCACATTCATTGGCATAACAAATAATGGACTGGTCCTAAAAGAGAAAATACTGCGGAATAAGCAACCAATAAATCTCCAAAATGGAAACGTGAAAATTTTTTTGACTATAAATTTCCATCACTAGACTTACAGTCAACTAAAGTTCACATACAAAACAAATTCTAGAGAAATGAATAATTCCGCGTTGAAGGGTTGAGCATTCCGCAATGTGTTGGTTGCAAAACTGTCATGAGGGCTAGCCTATTTGATTCAATATCAATGTTCACATTCTAGCTGGGATGAGAGACATGCAAGTATAGTAAAATATATAACAAAAGAGCTGATATGATTCTATCCGTTTATTGCAGCGAAAAAAGTTAATTTTGGTTCAATTATTACATATGGAATTATTTGTTCATCCAATCACTTCATAGAATGAGTCGCTTTCCGCTGTCTGTCTGTCCCTATTTATACTTAGATCTTTGAAACTACCCAACGGATTCTGATGCGTTTTTTTAGATAGAGTGATTCGATTGGAAGGTTTATATGTATAACACATACATGATGTAGTAGAGAAACTTACATAATTTTAGAAGTTTCTAATAAGATGTCGCGAAAAAACACATTTTTTGCGCTTACATTGCATTGAACCCTACCAGATAGATCATAATAATTTTCTTCAGTATTGTACATCTCAATAAGGCCTACAAGAAAGTCCGCGATAGTATACTATCTCTTAGGTATAACCCACAATCACCATTTTTTGCCCGGGCCAAGCCGGAGCCGGTTGCTATTCAGTAATAAGTTGACAATTATTTGTTTTGTGAATAAAAACTGTTATAGGCTCAACCCTTGCATTAATTCATGAAATAGCTCACTTTTTGAGATATTTCATTTCATTTTTACTAGCAGGGCCATATCGTCAAGAAAGGTGACTGAATCTTCACTAAAACATCCTTTTACACAGTCATTGGGTATACTGCTCATCCATTGAAATCTGGATTGACTGCACATTCTTATTTCTTCAGACTCTGTACAATTCTGCTATTCAGCGAATTCAGCGTAGAACGAACCATATTCTTCATTCCCCATTTTCCTTTTAACAAAACAAGAAAGTGTCTTAGTCAAAGTCTAGCTGAATATTACGAATACTGAATCTGCTGTATGAAAAATAAATATTTACCGCAGCCAGTATAAAGCTGGCAATATGCAACTGCAAGGCATCAAATATCGACTGGTTGTGTCAATATTTATCGGTTGAATCCGAAGGCAACAAACACAGTTTTATTTGCCCTTTTGTTAGTATGCAATTTAAGTTCAATCGGAATGGAAGAGACTCCAGAGGCAGGCTGGAAATCTAATGGAAGAGGTGATATAAAATAGAGAGATACTTCTTCAAGTTGAAAACAACGAATCAAACTGATTCATTTCGAGAGGTGAGAAATGATATAAGAATGAGTAGGAAGCAAGAGTATGTGTTTTGGTAAAAAAAAGGTTTTGGATTTTTTTTTGTTGACCAGCTGAAGTCAATCCTCAAAAGTCGGAACGTGTGTGAGCAATGGATCAATGAGTCCTTACCTTTCAACGTGTGAATTTCAGTTCGGTGGCCCAGCAAGGAATTGAACCCCTTGATAGCGGACGTGCCTACCTATGAATTGACTTTCTCAACCTCTTTTGGAAGTTTCCAACCACGTCGTTTTTTATACGAAACGTCATTTTACTACAACGAGTGTTAAGATTCCCTCACAAGTGTGAACACCAACCTAGCTGACCGTTACACAATATCAGAGCTACCCCACAATATTTTAGTACCGATCGTTCACAACTCCAATTCTCTACAATAACTGAAGCCTCATTTTTCGGAAATTATACGTTACCGCTTCATTAGTCATTTTCCTGAGTACAGAATCTATCGCACTGTCGCTAATCAGGGCCATTTTTATAATCAAAATGCTGACAATTTTAATGAGTAAACATTAACAAACATGACCTCTTTACATCAATCCTTGTAGTGCACCTGAGATTTTTGAAATGATATTGCTATGCCAAACACATTCATCAAACCGAAATATACATACATGAACAAATTTTCAACCTCTAGGGAGCTAAACTGAAAAAAATCTGTTCGATTCTGTGAAGATTTCCAGTATTTGGTGTACTAGAGGTCGAATCTTTCAGTGGTCATCCAGTATATGGCGATTTTCTTTCGATGTGAACACCATTTGCAACATATTCAGTATGCTTTAATACTGTTGACAGTGTTCCTCTCTGAGTGTTATTGGTTTGGACTCCCATCGTCTGCGTTATTAACCTCTTACCAAGCAACAACGACAAAAATTTGCCAAAAATAAATCGATTGAGGCAGTCCAATCCAAACAAAAGTGTGGAAATAGATCCTCGCCGGTCCACCGTGCTGGGTAATCGCACGTTAAAAGGTAAGGCCTCGTTGATCCATTGCTCGCACAAGTTTCGACTTCTGAGGGTTGACGTTCGTCAGCTGGTTAACGGAAACGAACAATTTTAGAACAATTTTAGAACATTTTTTTTTTAGATATTTTTGGTCAAAAAATAAAATCAACACACACATATGGGTGCTTAAGACCATTTATGCTGTGATGGTCTGAAGCCGGGGTCATACACAGGGACGAGAACTGGTTCAAGAGAAAATTCAAGAGAGCCGCCTGAATTCAAGCAACCATGGATTCAGTCATTCCAGCGCAGAAATCAGAAATGTGTGGAAGCCACTTATCCAAAGGATGGGCCAACTTCGGCTTGATGAAAAAGAATCTCGCGCCATTACAACCATGTTCCGCTTAAAAACCGATCAGCGCGCCCTTTTAGTAGCAACCATGCTCCTCATTGTCAGCACCACCCCCTTCCCCCAACCATAGGGAACTCGAGTCTTTATAACTGACCAAACCTCGAACAGTTGTCAGTCATCACCCGAACACGATCGCGGATAACATCGATTAGGTACTTCATATTTTTCTTTGTTCGAAACATTTTGTCTCCGCTTTTTCATATTCGATATCTCATTTTTTTGTCACATTATTATTTTCTTCGATCAATCAAAATTTTTACTTATTTGTTTCAACCAAAAATCCAAATCAATCTCTTTTGTTTGGATTTGATTGCCTTATTCGATTTGTATTGTTATAAGTTCCTTGTCATTATTGCTCAGTAACAGGTTTCAATAGAGTTAATAATATACCATGAAAGTCCGGTTTTCATTGGAAGGCAAAAGGTAATCACACTCAAGTCGCCACAAAAAAAATAAAATATTCCTTCCATAAATGAATTATGATGGAAATACAGAAAATGTTGCTCTCTATGTTTCTCTTCGTTGTTTCAGGAAAACCATGTGAGATCGATCGCTAAAAGTGCTTTCCAGAAACTTGGATTTCTATTTCGTGCGAATAAATATTCCACTTCTCGTCAGCTTCTACTGATCTGCAAGGCTCAGATACGACCTGTCATGGAATACAGTTCTCATGTGTGGAGTTCGGTACCAAAACATTCATTGAGGCTTCTCGATTCCATTCAGAGGAAAGCAATTCGTCTTGTTGGTGATTCTTCGCTCACAGACTCGCTCACTTCTTGGAACATCGTAGAAGGGTCGGAGACTTGTCCCTCTTCTATAGATATTTTCACGGTCGGTTCCCTTCTGAATTGTTATCAGTCGTTCCACCATTGGCAATATCTACACGGATGACTCGACGAGTAAAGAATTCCCACCCCTTTGTTGTGAATTTGGAAACCTGTCGAACCTCTCTTGCTCAGGGATCATTTTTCAATAGAACAGCTGGGGTTTGGAACTCCTTGCCAAGAGAGGTTTTTCCTGAGACTTACAAACTTCAGGAATTCAAAGTAAATGCTAATTTGTATCTCCTGTCCCTTGATTCACGCGGTGTTCTTTGAACATCACAGGGCTTCCCTTTCATGTGAATCTGCATATAAAAGAAAAAAAAAAGTCTGATATTTTTGTTTCTCAGTTCTCTTCGTGATCCTCCCACCAAATCCTGACGGGTAACAGTGCTCACAAGGGAATGATTTTCAAGTGAAAACTATAGAATTTGTTGCGACTACCAATATCAAATTCAACCCAACATCAAGTATACCTATGTATTCTTCACACTTGGCTCGCTCATATAGATGTCACGTTACTATCACTTAACATAAAATCCAGCAAAGTTGTATATTATTATACTGAAATGATGCCAGTCAAAAATCAGCTACTCTACTGGCAAATACTACGCCAAATATTGAATGGCATCTGATTCACACCTGTATACCGATTCCAACTCGATATATAATGGTAGCACATGAAATAAAATGATACCAGATACCACTCCTTGGCCCTGTCAAAATTTAAACATCATTCTGTTGTCATATGGTTTCGAAAATTGGCTAGCAAGGATCGAATTTCCTCGAATATTCCCCATAATTCCATGAGAAAGACCAATGATTCGAATATCTCATGAATTGAAACACTTTATAAATGTATTGTCTCAGAAACAATATTATTTGCTGGTTTGCCACTGAGTTGACACTGAGTCAACTTGTTATTGTGAAAAAAAAGAATTGCTCATATATGATATGAATAGTTCCCATCAACAACTACTGCTAGTGGTTTTGAACAGAATATAATTCGTGAAATTTCAATTCTGGAAAATATAATCAACTAGCTTCTTATAATAGAATGAAATTGTTTGTTTTGTTGAAAAATCTCCCCTTGCTTTGTCAATAATATTTTGCTTCACACAAAATTAATGTGGATCGATTTAACAAAAAGTGTTGGTCAATTTCCACTTGATATTGATTTCTACAGTGTGTGTGAGACATAGATCACTCCACTGAGAAATTTTATTGAAATTCCTCCAACAATAACTGTAATCAAGGATTTCGGTTGAATAATATTCCTATTCCTTCCAACCGAAGGGCCACGCAACTCTAGAAATATAATTTATTACGCATTCTCCATTATTAATTTTTTCATTTTCTTCGTACCCGACACTGCTTTGTAATCTAGAACGCGCATTCGGAGGGAAATTCAGATTTTATGGCAAACAGGAAATAAATTTTCCCTTCTATTTTCCATAATGTCCTTTTATTTCGGAAGCTATCAAGTCCCTTGACGGTGGATTGTCGAGGTGTGTGACCTTTGCTGTGGTTGTGAACATTGAATTCTGAACAGCTGAAGATCATTTTGCTGTTCTGCATATAACAAAAATATATTCTTGAGAAATATTTACTTTCAATGAAATTTACTCGACCTGAGACAAGTTCATAATTTTCATTAGGGTGTCATTTCAATTTTGTTTTCGTAGTTTTCTTCACTAAGTAGAATGGGATATGACAACGAAAATAATGCCTGAAAAAGAAATTGGAAAGTGGGTTATTTCAATCCCAGATATTTAGCAGATCCATATAATGAACTCAAGAAGAGAATTTCGAATCAGTTTCTTTATGGAAAGCAATATACTTTTTTTGAAGGCAAATTCAAATGATAGCGGTTCTAACTATGATCCACAGCTCATTCTATACGGAATCCCGCCTATAAAAGTGACATCCACCAGTAAACTTGTAAACTTTCCAATATCCTTTCATTACTTTTTTTTGATACACACTCAAAAAAATAGGCTGTCATTCGTCAATAACTGGATAACGGGTATGTAAGGATTATGCATTAAATAATAATAAATATAGTTCATTTTCTGAAGATTGAATCTTGTTGACAAAGCATCAAGTTAAATACATGTATATGTAAAACACAGACATCATCTATAAAAACATATTCATGACATACACAGGTTCCATACACAAATACTTTAAAATTGACTCTATACCGTGTGTCACAGACTCATAGTACACCCCCGTTTTCTCCTTTGTTTTTCTAGATATATTTTTGAAATTTGGAACATTGAATATGCTCATTGAACAGCATTTTTCGACATATCTGAAAGGAAAAAACAACTTCCAATTTTTCCGGAAATGACATCAACTTTCGATTCTTGAATGGGACACCCTGTATATTGTTACATGATCGATTAGGGATGATCATGAGGAATCCAACGATACCAGGTTTGATGATGTTATCTCCAATGACTGCGGAGATATCGCCATTTATATTATCCATAAGCTCAACGAGTAGGAGAGAGAAACTTTTTCTGGCGGGTCAATCCAATTCTCTCTCCCACTCATTGAGCTTATGAATAAAATAAATGGCGATATCTCCGCAGTCATTGGAGATAACATCATCAAACCTGGTATCGTTGGATTCCTCATGATCATCCCTAATCGATCATGTAACAATATACAGGGTGTCCCATTCAAGAATCGAGAGTTGATGTCATTTCCGGAAAAATTGGAAGTTGTTTTTTTCTTTCAGATATGTCGAAAAATGCTGTTCAGTGAGCATATTCAATGTTCCGAATTTCAGAAATATATCTAGAAAAACAAAGGAGAAAACGGGGGTGTACCATCAGTCTGTGACACACGGTATACCTGTGTACAATCTAAAATATTTCAGTTCAAAAGCGAGCATCTTGAAATTCATGCATACTATAGTAGGGTCTGCCCATCAATAAATGTTTTATGTTTTTTCTGAAGTAGGTAGTGAATTTCCTGATCGATTTCCTAAATACTCTCTGGTAAGTGATTGTACATTTTCGACTCATAGTAAAAAAAAAGTCTTTGATCAGTTCAGGGGAGGGCAGAGGTAGTTTCAAACTATTTTTTCTGCGCTATCGGGTGTTGTAATAAGAAGAGGTGTTCTCAAATCTTAGTATATGTTTTTTCACAAGACAAACAGTTTCTGAAGTGAGGAGAGCTATAACTGTCAATATTTTCTTATCTATGATTCACCACTTTCAAGGATCTTCCTCTAGTGGTTTCCAGAATTTATTTGCCATGTCATTTATATGTCTATACTTGCTTTTGTTAAATTCGTGTTATTCAAATAAATTATTATTATTATATTATTATTATTATGAATACCTGCTTGCATGAGTCATGTGGTTTCGTCTTATACATATATCTGATGGCTCTATTTTGTAATTTACTACTAAATCTGATAAAGTAGATCTACATACACCCCGAAAAGGTATGCCATACCTCAAGGGTGACCCTATGAGTGCATGGTATGCAGTTTTTGGTATGGAAAAGATTATTGAATGGGATAACATTTCCAATAGAAAAGGGTTCACGAATCTATACAACTAGTGTTCACCATTTAGCGCTTGCTAATCCGTTATAACACTTTGCAATTGATAGTAACACGTAAAATAATTGTTTTTGAGTAGCGAATATCGATTTGAACATTTGAGAAGTTCATAGTATCTACCAGACATCTGAGAAACATTGTGTCGTTGAAAAATTAATTCCGCATCGATCAAATGAGCGTATTGGTATTGAACATTTTTTTTTAGTTTCCATTGGAATTTTGAATGAGATCCCTCCTCAACGAGAGCAATGAAAAATATTTTGCTTCGTGGAGACTACTAGTATATCACGACATCTCTTCATCCTGGTGTTCATATATCTCAAAATCTGTTAGTTTCTGAAGGGTAATGCCAACAAAAGAATCAACACTTGAAAAAGGAGACCAAACTAGTTCTTGATTTTTTTTTCGTGTTGATGTTCATCTACAAAATTATCGAAATTATTTTCGCCCCGGAATGGAAAAAAAAACAGAAAACTCAAAGAAGCTACTTGCGTTTTGTGGGAAGAAAATGAAGAGATTGCAAGGTTAACATCTTCCCCTGAAGATGCTAGCGAAACACGCGTCGAGTGCAAAAATATCAGTTTGGTGTTAGAGTAATTGATCTCTAGGTAAAGTTTCATAATTGTAAATTAATTTTAGTGCCAACTTGGTTGAAGAAACCTGGATTGAGAATAAGCCAAGTTTTTCAATCTAATGTCGAAAAACTTAGCTGTGAGACAAGTCCTCAAAAGCTATCCGTATGCCTCTGCCAAACACTTCAATAAGAAGTTGAGGACTAAGCTGATAGCTGAGTTTCTGATCATGAAAACCTTCATTCGAGAAAACACATTAATATTATAGTTACGTGCTAGGAATCACACGTTGAAAGATAATACCTCGTTAATCCTTAGTTCGCTCGAGTTTCGACTTCTAGGGTAGATATTTGGGGGGATTTCAGCTGATTAATGGAAAAACACATTTTTTGATTAATTAATAATGATGACCTCCAGGTATAAAGTCCATTCATTCAATATTTCACCTTCCGAAGGACTTTATCATCCCACTCTGATGATATGACCAGGGAATTTTATTATTGTAGAACATTTATCCGATTGTCCAAGACTAGTCAGGCATGCAAGGGCAAACGATTTAAAATTACATTAAGGCCATAACGACAATATAAGAACCATAATTAAATGAAAATGTTCTATTAAATGAATAAATTGCCTTCATTATGCATCCTCAACTCGACCAAAACATATTTTTCATAGAATCTCTCGGATTATTCAAATTTATATTCGAGACCTGCGAGAACTGCACAAATTACTCAAAAATTTGAATTTAATTTTGATGAGCTTTCAAGTGATTATAATGCAAAAGCTTTTTTCAGTGTAAAATTCCAGTTTTTTTATATTGATAATTCTGGTAATAATCAGGTCCGCATCTATTGTCCTTATTTCGGTAAACGTTCGGCAATTATTTCTTTGTCGTAGGTAGTAATTTTGGGTAATTTGAACTGTTTTGTGTTCATTCTAAATTAGTCTAGAAACGTTCAGTGATCCGCTAGCTTTTCTGAAAGGCATGTTCCACTGTAATTTGAATAATCTGATCGCATTTGATGTTTTCGTTCTCGAATAGATTCTTTGTACCCTTTCATTAAGAGCTCAATCAACTACTTTCTAATTTGTGGCTAATGAATGATTTATCATAGATACATATCTACGACAAAATCACTCACAAGTATTAGCAAAATTGAACGAATGGAAAGAGTTCAGGTAAGGATGTCTTGAAAAATTAAACAAAATACCAGAAGTAATTGTTCAAACATTTTCATTTATTGTTTTATGTTTTTTGTGTGGTGTATTTGTCCAATAATTGTTTGCTGCAGTGTTGTTCATATTCTTTTATGTATCTTGAATGTTTCATTGTTTCTGAACTCGTACTTTGAACGGGAAAAAACTTCTTTCAGATTTGTGGCTATTGACTGATGATTCATCACAGATACATATCTACGACGAGATCATTTATGAGACTAAGCAAAATTAAACGAATGGATGGAGTTTAGGTTGGGATGTCTTGAAAGATTGTACAAAATTCCAGAAGCAATTGTTCAAACATTTGAATTTTTTGTGTTATGTTGTTATTCTGGTGTTTTTGTCTTATAATTTTTTGCTAGTGTTGTTCATTTTCTTTTACGTATCTTGAATGTCTCATTGTTTCGACAATCATACTTTGAACAGGAAAAAACTTCTTTAACATTCGTGGCAATTGACTGATGATTCATCACAGATACATATCTACGACGAAATCACTTATGGGACTAAGCAAAATTAAACGAATGGATGGAGTTCAGGTTGGGATGTCTTGAGAGATTGTACAAAATTCCAGAAGCAATTGTTCAAACATTTGAATTTTTTGTGTTATGTTGTTATTCTGGTGTTTTTGTCTAATAATTTTTTGCTAGTGTTGTTCATTTTCTTTTATGTATCTTGAATGTCTCATTATTTCGACAATCATACTTTGAACAGGTGAAAACTTCTTTTAGATTTGTGGCAATTGACTGATGATTCATCACAGATACATATATATCTACGACGAAATCACTTATGAGACTAAGCAAAATTAAATGATTGGATAGAGTTCAGGTGAGGATGTCTTGGAAGAATAAACAAAATTCCAGGAGCAATTGTTCATTTTCATTTTTTTTATGTTATTTTTGTGGTGTATTGGTCTAATAATTTTTTGCTACACTGTTATTCATTTTTTTATATATCTTGAATGTCTCATTGTATATTACGTAACGAGGATGATTAGCTTTAACCTTATTCTTAAGTTAGCTTATTGTAATTTTTCTACTCTCACAATGCTTGTGTGGTAATTTCTTTTAGTGTAGCACAAATTTATTCGTTATCAACCATTTTCAATGATCGAAGAGACAGCAAGTGATGACAGCACTATGTAAAACAATTGCTTGTCGATTCATGGATATAACTAGATTCAATAACAATCCACCATCTGTTGAACAATAAATCTCTTAAATAAATGATTTTCAATTCAATTTCACAGAGAATTTGGAGCAAAAATCACTAAATTTCACTTTTCAGTAATTGAACGTAGTCATGACTTCAAATTAAATGTTACATATCCCATTATTTAAAATAAACTTCCGGAAGCGGACGCCATCGATTTAGAATACACGTGCATTCTGAATGAGCCATTACCAGCTGTCAAATAATTAATGAACGGTTCAAAATAGTGGAGGTAGAGAAATTTCTTCGCGAGGTCTGAATAAGAATTTCATTGAATTCAAAACTCTGACAAGACTTCAATCTCTTTTTCAGAAGAAACTGATCTCCGTCCTAATCAACCATTTTGACAAAAAAATCATTGGATTACTATCTGAGTGTATGAACATAGTTTTTGATTGATTTTTTTCAACTCGACACATAAAAAAGTCACATACACGTCTCCTTTTGATCCGCTATTCCATACATCATCGTAGACCGAAGGTTTGATAGAAAATGTCACAAACATTCGCCAATAGTCAATTTTCCCACTTAGGGCCAGCGTCACAAGCCCTGATGAACTGTGAATCAAGTGGAAAGAGAACAGTTATCAAGCAACAAACCATTCGATTTGCTGATACTTAGTAACTAAACTGAGTTCACTTGGACTGGACTCCAATCTGATTTGATCAACTGGACCTTTCCTTCAACTGTTTCCTCCTAGATATTTCTAGAGATTGATATGAAAGGTTATTTTCCATTGTACAATAGTGTGATAGGAGATAAATACATTTCTCATGCACAGGAGAGTACATGGTTGATATAATTACCCACTTCAACGATTATTCAAACGATATCTCATTTATTTTCTCATCCCATACATTTTATTACTTCTGAGTGAGTTTGTTTATAAGTGAACTGAATCCCAGCATATTTGAGTTATTTTAGGATTTCAGTTTTGGCATAAAAAATCGAATGTTTTTTTCAGAGCCGTTGAAAGAGAAGTGAGGACCTAAAAGTTATATGAAATTCATGAACCTAGTGGAATTGTTATCAAAACTCCAGCTCCATTATGAATAGTTTAGTTGCAAAACCCACTCTGCTACCCTCTTTTCATTGTCTCATCAGCCCTATCCAGCATTTTATCTTCAAGTGATTACGTTGAACAAAGTTTAATTTCAACAAACTTTGAAGGACAATTACAGAATTCTCTTGAAAACAAGGTTTTACACCTGAAACGTGTTAACTACCTTATTCTCTTGTCTCATTAGTGGGTGTGTTTTTTCCTCTGAGCATTGATTTCAATCACTTCATCATTATTTTTCCTAGTATTCCTTATATTAAAAGTTCATCATCTTCCAGTGAAACTTTCTACGGTTTCAGTATCACAATTCCTTAGGTCAATCATCTTTTTGTGCGACCTCACACTCAATAATAAGGGTGATGCCAAAAGGCGCTGGGACACAACTACCAACTGCAATATCTCAAACAGGCTACTGAACTAGCCCGATACAGAAACAATCAATTTCCAGTAAGATCATCATTTACGGATATTCCAACAGGGCATTGCCATTTACAACGAAAGCACCTCAGAACTGAGATAACAGAGTTTTTGAAGGGATTCTTCACAAAATAGGCAGCGATTTGCTCACCTCCTCCGAAAACAGAAAGAACCTGGGTCTAACGATTGACGACTGCTGCAAATTTTTGAATTATGTTTCTAATATTGTAAATGAAGTATTTTCAGAAACTGATCTATTCAAAACGACACATTCCCAATGAATACTGCAAAATTGAACATACTAAAACTTGTATCATCCGATTTGAACCATGATGATGATGCTGTATTGGATCCAGTCCTGGGACAGTTCAACAAAACTGTCCCTAGAAGTTACAAAATTTGAGAATGTGAAAAATATGCGATATTAGCTGCATAACTTCAATTTTCGACATATAGCTCGGCTAAGATGGCTGAATATGAACAACAGGAGATTATCACATTTTGGTACACTGAACCATGAAAAATAGCGACCAATCCTCTTGCAGTTTAATTACAAATGCAATGGTAAATGCATTTCAAGAAACATATGAAAATCTTGGAACACAACGGTTAGTTGGCATTTATCTGCAAAAGTAACGCACTAGAAAAAATGTTTAGTGAGGAAAATATAAAATATTAGCAGACCCGTGCCCATTTCGTTGGGAGTTATATATTTTTGTGATGCAACTATATTGTGTATTTTGTGTAATTTTATCGGGTTCATCACAAGGCTCTGAAGCCCTTTTGGGCGCATTCGAAAGAGTATTTGATAAAAGTCGAAAATGTTGTAGACCCCTTTTTACTCCCGATAGACAATGAGTTCCAATAGAATACGAAATCGTCTCCCATCTATTCTGTTGAAGAATGTTAATGCAAATTTTAAAGTGGAATGGTCCAAGGCATCACGTTGTTTTTTGTGAACTTTGATCCCGTTTCTCAAGAGTTGCAGTTTTGGAAAACCCTTTCTTATATGGTTTCCGCCCTGGCCTATCTACCGAAACAGCCATAACAGAACTTGTTCAACATATTAATGATCTGATGGACAAAAATGAGTATGTAGTTGTCATATCGTTTGACCTAACGCGAGTATTCGATACGGTTAATCGTAATTTCGTCTCCGAAAAAATCAACAACCTAGGTCTACGAGGCCCAGTGAACGACTGGATAACATCCTTTCATGAAGATCGGAAGATCATCGTGAGAATCGGTGAAACCAAATCGAAGGAATACGATTTAGATCTTGGAACACCGTGGGGAAGTGTCAAGGGTCCCTTGAACTTCCTTACCTATGTCAATGACTTGCCTCATAACATTAAGGACGGTAGAGTTTTCATGTATGCTGATGACACCTCTATTGTGGTGTCTGATACTGATCGCCAGAGACTACAGCAAAAAACTAACTCAGTTTTGAAAGATTTTGCGGATTACTGTACGCAGAATACACTTATAATGAATCATAGTAAGACAGTAATAATTGAGTTTCACACAAAACATAGAATACCTTCTAATTTCACCTTCGAAGTCAATAATAATATTGTTGAAACCTCCACTTCATCTAAATTCTTAGGAACGCTCATAGATTGTAACTTAACATGGGAGGATCAAATACAAATAGTATGTAAAAAAATCAACCGAAGCTTTTATATTTTGGCAACACTAAGAAATATTTTGAACGCAGATTCATTATTACAGGTTCACTATGCATTTGTGTATTCCACAATTTCCTACAATATTATAGTATGGGGTCAGGTATCAGACATAACAAGAATTTTTGTTGCTCAGAAAAGAATCATAAGGCTTATCTTGAACATTAGTAGTCGCCAATCATGCAGACAGGTTTTCAAAACAAAACGGATCCTCACGGTTACATCAATTTATTTAATGAAACTCTTAACATATATTTTTAATAACAAACATTTATTTCCCATTACTAGTGATTCACATTCTTACAACACCAGGAATAAAAATGATATCAAATTGAACAAGCCCAAACACTCCTATTACAAAAAATCTCCCATCAATGCAGGCTGCCGTTTTTTTAACTTTCCGAACGAAATAAAATGCACGGGATCCCCGGCGGTTTTCAAGTATAGAATTAGGGAACTTCTTACCAAAGAATGTTTCTATACTGTTGAGGAATGTGAATTATACTTTTCAATTTCGAGATGATATCGAAGTGTATTTTACATAGTCTATGTTAGTCATCATTCTGATTGTTTCGTCTTGTTTGTCAATTAAAACTTAATGACACTGTTTTTGACTTATTCCATCTATTGTTAACAATAATTGAAAGGATTAATAAATCTTTTATTTTATTTTTATTTATTTTTTATCGAATGCCTACGTCATTCAAAAACACACCCTCCAAGTTTCAGAAATCTACGATCAGTGGCTTAGGCTGTGCGTTGTTTCATTCCCAAAATAACTTTCCATCCCTTTTAAACCCAGTCAGGCGACGAATTTCAATAAAAGACGAAATACGTCTTCCATCAATTCTGTTATATAATGCTGAGTTCATGCAAAGTTTGAAGTAGATTGAACCAAGGTATCACGTTGTCCTCTACAAATTTGCTTTCGTTTCTTATCAACTCAGGGGTGGAATTTCGGAAAACCCTTTTTTATCGGATCACACAAAGACCACACCCTTCAGTTTCCCTATTAAATGAAATGTACATTACTCCTGAATAGTGTAGCTTTCTCTTAGTGAAACAATTTCCATGATCAAATCAGTATTTCCGAAGATTACCCCCTATAAACAAACAAACCTCTTTATAATATAAGTATAGATAAAATATCTAGTTCAGGAAATGAAACATTGTGGCTCGCAATTTTTTCGTCCACCATGGATTTACCTGAAATTTTCACAGAAGGTAGGAAATAGCTCAAGGATCATTTTCTATATCATGACGCTGTACGCTGGAGCCTTGGGGGTGGTTGCCACCCCATCACGGGGGTAGAAATTTTTTATTACATTTCAACTGTAGGAATCGCCGGAAAAAGAAATTCTAAGAAAAAAATGTTTCATGCTGTTTTTTCCTTAAAAGTAATATTTTTTGAGTTATTCGAAGTTGAAAGTAACAGTTTTTTGACGAAAAAATCGACTTTTTTTAATGGTTTTTTGCAAATAACTCTAAAACTATACATTTTATCAAAAAAAGTGTGGAGAGGGAAATTGTAGCTTCTGGAAAAAAAACAATCCTTGCTTCATAATTTTCTGACGATAAATACGAACGGAGATACAGCAAATTATTGCTAAGCTTTTTCCGTCAAATGTATAAATTGGAAGATTTAAAGCAGAATGACGAGAAAAATTTGCATTTTGCGAAGAAAGCTCATAGAATCTATGAAAGTATTCAATTAGAGCTTTCAAACAAATGAAAAAGTGTCTTCCTAGCATGAAAATTGACCGACTAATGATCAAAATAAGATTGGTACCAGCTTTTTTCTACGAAAAAAATCTGTGAAAACAACCTCCAAAGTACCCCTAACTAGAATTGATCGCCACCCTTCGGTGATTCTCTTTATATATGTACCATTAATACACCCACGAGTTTAATCAATTTAAAATTCCTAATTTTTGAAAAATTGGAGTTCAAAGAGAAAACGATTTTTTTCAATTTCGTGTTTTTAACCATTTTCTTATAAATATCTCTCAAAATACTAAAGATACGAAAAAAATGATACAGTACTAAATGTAACTCTTTCAATGACAAAAATGTCCCTGTGTGTAGATTTTTTGTAAAGTGAATATTCGGCGAGATATAGCCGTTTATCACCTACATATACGATCGAACATCACCTTAGTCAAGCGCTTTAAACTCTCCCCATTTAAAAATCAAGGGATCTCAAGTAATTTTATTCACATAGTATTATAGCTCTTGAAAAGCTCTACGAAATCAAAAATTTTCTATCAGCTAAAATGAAGGAGCTATGCTTGAAAAACCGATCAAATTTTTTTTTTAAATTTGAATTACCCGTTTCGGAGCGTAGTAATCTACATAACCGGTATATCCGGCCGTTATACGTTATATGTTCTACTTTTTACATTCATATTGGAAGACAGAGAAGAAAAAAATCTGCTCGCGTGTGTGAGTGTATATTCCGTTGATTTCTCACCAGTGTATTCTAAAGTTCGAAGACATATTATACAAATTTCATTGTTTTCAAGGGTAGTTTATAACAAGGGTAGGTTGAAAGATTATGAAATTGTATCCTAAAGCATGAAACAATCATTATTTAACTATTTTTACCCATATTTAGGTTTTTAATGTTATTTTATAATCTTTGACAATTAGGGGTAGTTTTCACTCCTAAAAAACAAAAAGCGTACAAAGGCGCAATATGGAAAATGAACTAGAGGGTATAATAAGTCTAATCCCAAATTTTTGTACAAATCGGTGCTGGACGAAAAAGTTGAGAGGTTTTACCATTTTTATAGCTTCATTTTCTAAACTAAACTATCATATTGGCAAATGGCCAGCATGACTACAAGATCAGTTCAACATTACAAAGTAGACTTGCTGCCACATCTGCCGCACTGAAACTGCTGTCGTCTAATCCAGTTCACACAAATAGGTACACATTCCTCTTTCTACGATGCATCGAATCCAACTAAACTGCTGATTACCCCACATACGTTATCTCGTCTCCAAGTATCGCACACATTTACATAAACGTTCATCAGACAGCTAACAAAATAAGCCGGCATTCACGTTCCCGCTTTCAAGTTGGAGAACAAACACTAGAAACGACCTGCCAACATTCAGATAACTGGAGGATAGTGGTAGACATTTTAGTCTGAACGCTGAGTTTGCATGGAATTAAATTCTTGTTAGGAATTCTGTTTGTGTTGATGGCAATCAAAAGCTGTGCAGTCGATGAACATCGGAACTACATGCTGAGCAGTAAACTGAAGAAATGTCGAGCGGGATGTATGTGTCTTAGTTGCAAAACGGAATAGTTACTTACTGTTGTAATTGCTTGGTTCTGGATGCAGATATATCTTCCACTAGTATAAGTGTATTTATTTTCGTTTCGTATTTTAATTTTGTTAAAAACTGTCAACCTGGCAGGAGAACTACAACTTTAATCCGAATTCGTTTCCTATCTGTTGTGAAATATAGAATAACCACAAGAAAAACATTAACTGAAAAATTTGATTGTATATCATACAGTGCTTTTCAAATGCCCCCTTTTTTATTTTTTGAACTGGTTAACTCAAAAAATTTAAATTTAGGACAATGAAATTGATGCATAGATACTATATTTTGGAGAGAAAGTAAAAGATGAAAATTTGGAAAGGGGGGTCTTGTGATACATCATTTTGAAGCTCCTGCCGCCTACTTAACAACCCTAGAATATGAAGTCAATTTATTCACCTACTACAGAATGTTGGAACATTTAATAATAACATGAATAGAAAAACATTGATATCGATATTTTTAGAGAAATATTCCTTTCTTATGCCATAAACTCATGAATGGATGGTTCCATTTACTGTAATAAATCAATATTGGATGAAGGATTGAAGCCTTTTCTTATATTGAGATGAACGCAAAAGCGGGTTACGTTCAAAGAACCCTCGTGAATAAAGGGACTGGAGATACGAATCAACATTCACTTTGAATTTTTGTAGTTTGTATGCCTCAGGAGAAAACTCTCTCGGCAAGAGAGGTTCTACAGGTCTTCAAGCTCACATCAAAGGGGTGGGAATTATGTACTGTTCGGGTCATCCGTGTAGATATTGCCAGAGGTGGAACGATGAGTGATGACAATTCGGAAGAGCACCGACTGTGAAGATATCAATAGAAGGAAGACAAATCTCTGACGAAGAATCACCAATAAGATGGATTGCCTCTCCCTGAATCGAATCAAGAAGCTTCAGTGAATGTCTTGGTGCCGAAATCCATACATGAGAACTATATTCCAAGATAGGTCGTATCTGAGCCTTGTAGATTATTAGAAGCTGACGAGAAGTGAAGTATTTCTTCGCACGAAATAGAAATTCAAGCTTCTGACAAGCATCTTTAGCGACCGATCCCACATGGTCTTCCCATGGAGATTATTACTGATCGTTATTCCTAACATCGAGTTACTTGACTTTGTAGGAATAGTTACTCCTATAAACGATAAGATTGAAACTTTTGAATATCTGAATACTAGATAATGATAGAGAGGCTTTCTTTGAGAACAGACTTGTCTGGGTTTTCCCAGCATTACATTCCACCAAGTTGATGTTACCCCATTCTATTATTTTTGCAAGTCATCGTTGAATCTATTGACGTGAATGTTTCTCTGAGGTTTTGTTCCTCGTGCTGGTATGAGAACTTTTGGAAGAGAAACAAGAGTTATGAATACTGTCGCCCGCAAAAATATGAACTGAACAAGATTTTCCCCCTAGCGAATCATTGATATGAAGCAGAAACAAAGTGAGCCCCAGAACTGAACCCTGTGAAACGCCTGCTTTTATTGTATTAATATCAGACGAAATACCATCGATAAACACATACAAGAGATCTATCAGACAAGAAACTCTTCAACGAAGCACAATTAAGGAGGCAAACCATAAGACGGCAGTTTAGAAAGGAGACCCCGATGCCAAACTCGATCAAATGCTTTTGAGGGTATTACGAAATATTTTGATCAACTGGAGAAACAGGATGAAAAAAGTTTCCGAAGAGAAGAGATGAGAATGAACTGTCCTGGAATAATAACATGTCAACAACATCATTCGAAATTCCTAAAACGGTAAATGCAAAGATGATATGAGATGAGATTTTTTCTTCATTCTCCACCTCATCGGATAACTTGAAACGAAAAAACCGTATTCCATCCCGATACACAACTTCAAATTGTATTTCCTATATTGCGTTTTCCACATTCTCCATTCGAAAAATGGAAAGCTCGCGGCTGATTTGCTCTCGAGCGGAAGCGAACACATGAGGATCGGACTTGTTTATTTCATCAGAACCGCGAATGAAGCCAAGACGCTGTGGAATGCCTTTGAAATGCGAACGTCGAGAGGTTTTTATTTATTTCGGGCCAATCGAGGATTTCCAGCGTTTTCTACGATTCGGCTCTATTTGAGTGAAAAGTTTCTGTACAAATGGGAGATTACAGGAACAAGGTGGTTACTGCTATGAATGCAATTCCGGAGTTTACATCATCCGTGTTCGCTGGAATGGAAGGCAAGACCTTTTTCGAAACGATTGCCTTTTTATAAATTTCAATGCATGGAGAGTTCGTTGGGATTTTCCGAAAAATCGAATGGAATTTCCTAGAATGTTTTTGAATTGGTGGTTTGCTGGATTCTTTACATCTCATTTTAATCTGGGTTTGCTGAGCGTAACATTCAATGACCAAAATCAGTGAGTATTTAGGAAAACTTACAACAATTCAATTTTTCATTTATATGTTTTGATTTGTTTGAAATCCATTATATAAATTTTATGTACTGTTTGAACGTCATTATTTTGTGGTGGATCAATATTTTTTTTTCCATAGTTTTTTGGGTTTGTAACCTACCACAATCTGAAAAAATAAGAATCAATACTGGAATCTATACAAGCGTAGAAGGGCAGAAGTTTAATCTACCCCGAAAAGTCAATATTTGTTCCGTAGTTTTCTGGGTTTGTAATCTACCACAAAAGTGTTAAGAAAGGTATAACAAAATGCCCTTATCTACACCCGTACTCTAATAATACACTTATATGCCCACAACCTGTTTTATAATGAAATCCTTTACGATACAGATTTTCATTACGATACAGATTTTCAACCAATAGAAACCCATTATTTTTCAATCAAGCATGATGTGCAAGCTTTGCATTTTGACGTTTGTCAAGTCAAAATCAGTAGGTATTGAATTTTTGAGGAATGTAGTCAATTTTCGATAATCGTATGAAAATGTCTTATAGCAGTGATATAGAAGAATCACCAGCGATTCCTCCACAGATGTCTCAGACAAGAAATAAATACAATCAAGATGATTATATTTTTCATTTGACAAATGCAACACATATGTTTTTATTTTCAACCAAATTATACAAGCTCTCATGTCAGAGTGGTCAATGGCGCGGGCAGTGATCAATCACGTCCGGGTTCAACTCCTGACGTCGGCAGAATTTTTTTTAAATTTTTTTTATTTTCATTTGTCATTGTTGTATTTTCCGTGGTTATACCATTAATTATAATTTTGTAGAATTTTTCAAAGAAATACGATTGATTACCTACTATTATTGTGTTCAATATAAATACCTAATATTATAATATTTTTAGTTCTCTCATGTAATGGTTATTAATACACTCGCATAAACCATACGAAACTCACCTTCGGCTCGTTTCGTATCCCGGTTTATGCTCATGTATTAATAACCATCATTACACGATCGTTGCATGATATACTATTATGATGGAACGAAAATTATATGTAACTCACAAGAAAAAAATCAATGAAAATAAAATCAGTATTGAAAGAAAGTGGATATCGAAACACAGTCCAAATTTTTGTAAAATATTATTCATCGTCAGTCTTCAAGTATGCCACATACTATGTCGATTTTTTTTTATAAATATGCTTCAAATATCGGCTGGCGCCATTTTCCAATGATATCTTCCTACAGGTTAGATGTGAACGACAAACTGTGTTTGTATTTGTTTGATGTTGTACATGACAATCGAGCATATTTTTTTTGTACTCCATCGTGAAGGATGCAACAATCATAATAATAGCCATCGTGTGGAAGTTGAAACCGCTTTCCATCCTTGGTATTTATAATAAAAAAAATAACAAATATTAATTTGATTTCCTTTCTGCTTCAGTATACATCTAAATTGACTCCACCCTCAGACTAACATCAACTCGAAACTTTCCCAACACCACTTACCATTCCACCCACATCAACTTCAGCTAATCAGAATACAACAGATGTGTATCTTCCAATAACAAGAGATAGCCCATTACTCATACCCAAACTGGAACTGTCACTGCGAAAGTTTGGTGACACCATGAGACCCCTAACGGTGTAACGGCTTAATGGGGGTCAATAAATATAGTAAATTCACTGAATAACAGGATAAATAGTTCCAGAGATGCGGGCGGCTATTTCATACTTCAATTTGAATTCCTTTTGTATGCTCTAATGGATGTTGTGTTCTTGAAGAATCTGTGTTAATGAGGTTGATTAGATACATTTATGGGCTGGTAGTGTGCTTGCTTCCCAGAATAAGCAGTTAAATGGCCTATTGTGTGGTAATTAATGATTAGATTGTGGAAAGAGTTTTTGCTAGTGGTCGAACATAATAATTTGAATGATACATTGCTATAAGGGTGTATGAGGAGATAAATAATATTGTAGAAGTGAATTGAAGCTGATATAAACAAAAGGATGGAAAAAATACTCGAATGATATCGGTATTCAATGATATATTGAAATTTGACAAAAAATAAATTTTTCTTCATTGAAATTCGAAGATATACTTTGCGGAGAGAAATATCATAGAGTTTTTGAGAAAAAACTGACAATGAGAAAGATGGGGGAAATAATAGAGGCACTCAAAAATGAATTCAAGAAAAATAAACTTTCCCGATTTATTATTTCATCAATTTTTAAAGAGTGCAAACAGTGAACAATAATTGATGCCTATGAAATATCTGAGGAATGGTAATTTCAAGTATTTTCATTACATTACGAAACTTTTTTTTAATTTTTGTTGTCCATGAAAACGTCAACAACAAGGAAGGACCCACGCTTTTCTACTGGCATATTTTATTTTTCCAGCGTACCCACCTGGGAACCTCACATGGAGAAAATGTCTTATTCAGAAGTGAATATTGATCACATCAATTGGAAGCAATAATCACCATCTCTTTGGAATAATAATTATAAGAAATTAAAATTTAATTCGAAATCTGAGTTTACAATAATTACCAAAACTCCGCTATTTGGAAATATCAAAATTCGACACCCAGAACATAAATAACATATATTTGTCTCAGCTAATATTCAGATCGTTATTGCAATGATTTATTTCTGAAATTTTTCAAAATGTTGATTCATTCGAAGTTTTGTTTATGTTATCGATTTTACACTAATAAAATCAAACATTTGTGAATCAAATTTGATTGTGATAATGAATTAGTATGGAAATATAAACATAATTTAGAACTCTGCATATTATTTGGAATTGAATAACCGAGGTCGTCAGTAATAAGTACTTATGAAAATATTGAGAAAAACTTGTTAGGGTAAATGTTTCGAGTTAAAAATCTGATAATAATGAATTCTCTGCTGTTAAGTCGTGGAGTGAAGGTGTTGCTGAAGTTTTGTCTGAATCTGCAGCAGATAGTTCCAAAGGCGAGGCGGCATTGGTCGATGTGACCTCCTCTGCTGCGAGGCTTTGGTTCAGATGATGAGCCCTCTCTGAGTATAGTCTGTATTCGTAAACAGCATGTTTCTGTCAAAATTTTCACTATAAGAAAATGAGACCATTCGAATATCGTATGAAAACTGTCTTCTTTTGAGCTGCAATCGTTTAGTTTACCCAATATACAGATGTCAGAAGTAGATATTCCTACAGAGTCAAGTATGCTAGGAATGAAGATCAGTAATAATCTTTCATGGTGAAACCATTTAAGATCGACCGCTATAGGCGCTTTCCAGTAGCTTGAATTCCTTAATCGTGCGGAGAAATACTTACTTTTTGCTTTTTGTCAGCTTCTCATGAATACAAGGCACAAATACGGTCTGTCTTGGAATATAGTTCTCATGTGCAGGGTTCGGCAACAAAACATTCATTGAAATTTCTTGATTTTATCCAGAGAAAAGTAATCTGTGTAGTTGGTGAATATTTGCTGACAGACACTTAGTTGAAACATCGTAAAAGGGTCATATATATATATATATATATATATATATATATATATATATATATATATATATATATATATATATATATATATATATATATAGATGCCTGTTAAGTTGGGTAGGCGACCTGACCTCCGGGTCAAGGGGCTATCTGACTGATATAAAATTTGTGAATATATGATGAGGGGAAAGTCTAGAATCCGTTAATCAAAAGAGGGGTAAAGATTTATTATTTTGAATTTTGGTAGGAACCGAGAAGGCGTTGTTTCCTCATCATATATAGGCATATACTTGAGATAGCTTCTCCGTTGTCACCTCC